>PVKH010032082.1:0-12228 GCA_004027955.1 Chaetophractus vellerosus | reverse complement strand
AAATTATAGTAATTCAAGTTAGAGGTGATGGTGGCCTCCCCAAGGGTGATGACAGTGGAGATAAAATAGAAGAATTAAATAGAAACCAAAGAGGAAAACTCTGGATGGGTAGTGGTACCATTAACATAGAAAAGAGTGAGTAAATCTTAAGTTGGGAAATGGAGATAATAAAGAGTTTGGTTTTGAACGTATTATGCTTGAGGTATCTGTAAGAAATTTAAGTGTGAGCAGTTAGATATCTTTAGCTTGAGCTCAGTGATTGATCACTGAACCTGCAAGGCAAACTGAAAAGAGAGGAGAACCAAAACCTGGTGAGTGCAATGTCATAGAAACCAAGAATAGACAACTGAGCTGGTCCAGTGATCTGATCAGCTTTATGCAGTTTTTTGGCAGCCTTGACATGAGTAATGGGGCTGAGGAGTGAGTAGGAGAGAAGAAAAGAGAATATAGCCAGGTTATACTTCCATTCCAATATAATCTAAGTTTTTTAAAACCAGCCAAGAGTGTAAATGCTATTATCAAGATACAGATTAAAACTAAATCAAAAGCAGATTCCCAAGTTTGACTTCTCTCCATACAGCAAACTTCTGATATTAAAAACAAAGACTGCCATTAGACTTTATTTTCATGAATTTTGGTCAAAAGCAAAATATGTAATGGTTCCGGAACACTTCCATCACCCCTCATTCTGGGTCATTTCCTCTAAGATACATTTAAACGTATTACCTCCTTAGGCTATGGACCACAGAAAGCCAGGACTTGCAGATCACCCTAGTGTTTCCTTCTCATGGACACCTATTGTTTCCCAAAGTAACACTGTTTCTAAAATGTGTTCTGCAGAACACTATTATTCAGTAACCAAACCAAACATTTCTGTGGTATCAGACAGCTGAGTTTATGAAATGCTGCACACTATATTATGCCTTTACCTGAAAATGCTCATTATATTAAACGTACTGATAAGTCCTACACAGGTTCTTTCCCAAAGGCTTTAAAAACAATTATGCAAAAAGCACTTAAGGAAAAATACCATTCTATAATTTCTCTGAGAAAATTTCCATTTCTAAGGTACTTAGGTTTCTTCTGGAACATTTAACATAGAACAGATATTCATTCCATCTTGGAAAGCATCCTTCAATACCCAGTCAAAAACAATGCATTCTTTCCCATTCACCACCTTCTTTTTGTTGTTCTCATATTTTAATCCCAATCTCATAATTAACTGCTTCCCTCACAATAGGCCAGAGGATATCTTTCTACATCTCACTGCCTGCCCTTTGGCAGCTTCTAAGAGCCATACAGATCTATGCTTTAAATTGTCAACATGGACATAAATTTGTGGTTTTTCTCACCTATGGTTTGTAATGCATCTCCCAGGTATCAATATAGTCCTTTTTTAAAATTTTGATAGGAACATGACAATATTGTATATATACCTTTTAACTATGTTTACAAGTTCTAGGTTGTTTCTAGCTTTTCAGCATTTTAAATAGCACCAAGACCCCAAGCATAATTAATACACAGTTAAAGTTGGTAATCCAGTAACAATCACTGACAAGATCATAGGTAAATACTGTACTGTGTTTTCTCATCCATAAAATGGGGATAATAGTTGTTTATTAACAAACAAAAGGCATTTTTAAAAAAAATTGCCTCACATATAATAAACACAATGAATTTAACATCATCTTCTCCAGGGCAGGGCCAAATTCAATTATTTCATCCATCATACTCCAACCTTCCGGCAACTTTTTTATGCTCAATGGCTGAAGGAGAATCTAAAGGAGGAGGAGAATGCAATTCTGTGGCCAGTTCAAGAGTAGTACAGGTCCACCTTAGAACTGACCAAAACAAGCAGGTACTCTATCTCTGATTTTTAATAGCTATAATTGAGAACACAGGATAAGAAATTGAAAAAGGTCAGCTTTCGAAAAGCATGAAAGGGCACACACAATGATCTAAGCCATTTCTGTGGTTTCAGATTACATATCCTTTTCTGTTGATGTAGAATGACTGGTTTTACTTATTTTATTGTCTTGCCTTCATCAAACTAAAACAACAATCACAATCAGAACTACCTAAATTCTTTTTTTCTGCCATATTTTCATAACTCATCCTGATATTGTTCAACTTAACATTGTTTAAATATTCATATATTTCCCCATCTTTCCACCACTTCGTAAGCTGTTGTGATTCCTTGAGTAGCTAGAATCAAGAAAACAACAAACTACTCCGAAAGCATATAAAATCAACTTAAAAGTAAAGAACAATTAAGCATAATTTAAGACATGTTGTCCATATCTCTCCAGCTTAAATTCTAGGCTGCACATTACAACAAGCCTATATGTTTCACCTTCTACTCAATCTTCTTTCTTCATTGTGAAACTATAGGAGACCTGGAAAAGTAATGGAATTATACAAAAATAAACAACACTTCCATATAGTCTAAAGTTTGTAGTCCTGTTACATAGGCCCAAAAGACAGTCAAAATAAGTATTATAAAGATAGTTACAAATGTACAGTGTATTTATGTACTTTAAAATGGGACTTCATAGCTAAGAGTGCCATGAAATTTTATAATCTTTTCTGTACTTAAGTATACTCCTGTAATGCAAAATAATGATTCAAATTTTCCTATTTGCTTGTGATGTCAGATTTCATTTTTCCAATTAGGTTAAATAATACACATGTGATTCACTATGAAATTTAAATCAAGATTACTTCAGTGCTTATGTTAACTTTCCCAAAGTAAAGCTAAATATATTTCTTTAAAATTCAAAATATCCTAAATCCCAATAATCCCCATATTTACTGAGATTTATATTATTAACATAAAAATGGCTGTTTTTCAAAGAGGTGGGGAGAGCTATACTGTTTAGGATAAGTACTAGGAACATGTATTTATAGCATAAACAAATGGTTTTATGATCAAGAAAATGTGCCCATGGTCATATCTCGTTACATATTTTCTATATTTATTTCGTTAAAACAAATTTCATGTATTGACCAATTTTTATTTTTTGGCTTGAAATAGGGATTTCTTTTCCCTTAAACTAAGGTAGAATAATGTTTTGAAGCTTCTAGTCAGGATATTCTATTTTGTGCCCTGGAACTAGAAATTGTAAAAATTTCAACTTTTTGAGAATCTTAGCAAATTATATTTTAATCAGTGGTGCTAAAGCAAGTTTACTGATTATTCAGTTATTTAATAAACAACTATCCTGTAAAACCTATGTGAGCAACTAGAATCTATTAACAAATCATAGCAAAAGGGTCAGTCAATTGGGAGTTATTTAAACACTGTTCCCCAAATAAGAAAGAACCAGTAGGCTATTAGTCAAAACATAATATTAAGTAGATTTAAGTGAAAAAATGCAATAATGAATAATTAATATATTCCACTTATTTATAAGTAAAACAGAATAAAAATTTAATTAAACTAGCTCATGTACTTACCAAGAATGTTTTTTCTACCTTTTAAAAAGATTTTCAAAGATTCAGTATTGTGGGTTGAATTATTATCTTACTATCGTGCTTTCAGAGCCTACACTTACAAACTCATAGTTTCTCATTTTCAGAGAACTGAAATTTTTACCTTAAGGTTTACATCAACTTAGAAAAATCAGGGCCAGAATGCAGGTCTCCTAACTTTGAGTGCAGTGCTCTTTTAATTCTTTACTTCTACTGAATTCCATTATCTGAATTCCATTATCTGACATAATAGCAAATATTCATCTTTTGAAATTGCATTTGTTTGCCAAAATTCTTTTGGAGCCAAATCCTGAGAATTTAAGGTGATTGACTAAGATAGACAATGCAGATTTGGATACATTATTAAGAATAGCAATGATGGGTTGTAAAGTCTTAATAGAGAAATTCCCAAGTTAAATATGGCAAAAAAAAAATGTTAGAGAAATGAAGGACTGGAACTTATTTGCACACATAAATTCTGCTGTGTTTAAAATTATACTCCTGCTTTATGGCCTCATTACTTCATACACCTCATATAGTAAATTTCAAGATAGTCATTCAAAGCTCACTAAAGTTATGCTTCAATTACTCAGTACTATCAGTAAAATAACATTTACTAAATAAGTGCCAAATTAACTTTTTCTAAAAATATATAGCATACTTTCCTTCCTTCAATAGCAGAGGACACTAAGTAAAAATGTTCTCTTATGAATGTTCTTTTTGGAATCATTCATTACTCACTGCTTCACCTTCCTCATCTGTAAAGTAAAAATAACAATAGAATTCTCCGCATAAAGTTGTAGCAGGGATTACATGTGAGAATACACATAAAGTGCTGAGAAGAGTTCCTATCACATTATTGGTATTTAGTAAAATTACTATTATTGCTACTGTATTATGTGGTATCTCATTCATTCCATAATTTCATAATAATTATTTATGGAGGAACTTCTATGTACTTCTAATGGTACCAAGAGACACTTAAGGATGAATCAGAGGGAATAGGATTTAACATCGTCAAGTGTGAAGGAGAAGGACTTAAGGTAGTCAAGTACACAAATACAAGGCCAAGAGTTTTTCATACATTACTTCTTAATTTCCATAAAATCAGTCGGGTGAAAATGCTCTGCAATGTTTGCTATGGTCTTTCTTAAAGCTTTTTTCTCTTCAGTCTTATTAACTGCCATCTTCAAAAATTTTCTTCTTCCTTTCCAATATGAGATCATTGTCATGACTTCCTATCAACTTCAAAGATAAGCTTTACTGCCACCCCAAACTCAGTCCTTGTCTTTCTTTCTTCTCTTTCTACTTCTTTCTTTTGGTGACCTTAATCTTGTTTCATAACTTCAATTATATCTTGAAAACATAAAACAGGAAGGGGTTTTTAGAGATTTAGCCCAATCTCTTTTTTACAAAATGAATCTGAGACCTGAGGAAGTTGAATGACTTGCCAAAGTTTAAGGCCCTATATCAAGTTAGTGGTTTCTCTGCTGATGACTTGGATATGTATCACTAGTTTAAAACTCTTATCTGTATATTCTATAATTAAGCTACCAATTGAATATTATCACCAAGAACTCAAGAATTATCTTATAATCAACCCTCTTCAAAATACAACCACAGACTTGTCTTGCATTTCTTTTGTATCCCTCTTTACAAAGCCAAACTTGAGAAGTAATATATACTAATAGAATGAGCACTGTATTATTACTGTTTCAGCAAATAGTGGTTTGTAGAACTCTACAATGAGTGCTTTGTGTTAAAGAGTATTTTACAGTCTTTAGGGTTAAATTCTAGAAAAACTATATAAAGATTTATCAACAAATGAAAGAATACACAACTCTACAAAATCCATGGAAGATCAACTTCATATAAGTTTCCATATCAGTTTCCTCATCTAAAAGCTAAGGGCAATGATGGAACTTACCTGATAGAGCTGAACATTAGATAAGATAATATTCATTATAAATCTTACTTAGTGAAAGCTCATTAAATATTAGGGTATATATGTGTGTGTGTGTGTGTGTGACAGAGAGAGACTAGATTACCAAAGGATTCTTTGATAATTTATACAGAAAGCAAAGCAAGATACTGTACAGAATACAAAGATGAATAAGAGACTTCCTGACCTCAAGAAGCTTATCACTCACTGTAACAGCTGTATAGGTTAATACCTTCTGAAACCCATAAGCAAATCCTGATTTTATTGATCTGGGAAATGACTGACCAAGGTAAAAACAATTGGGAGGCACTGGAGAACGAGTTTACCTCACTATGAAACCACCTATTTCATCCTTATGAGTTTTCATGAAAGGCAGTTTTTAAGCATTAAAATTTCAAAGTAATCATAGTCATGCACAATCCAAAAAGAGAATTCCGAATCTTAACACAAAATTTGTAGTAGGTTAGATTTTCATTTGTTATAGCATACTTTTTAACAAGTATTTGATCATAGTTAATGACACTGTTATAAATAAATCTCTCAAAATATATATTCTTAAATCAAATAAATGAACCTTCATTAAAAAAAAACTTCAAAATATTTACGAAATGCCAAAGAAGTGTGGAGGAGGGGTAATTCTCCAGCACACTATTCACATTACCATTCTTCTAATCAGGTTCCCATCTTTTAGAGGATAGTTGTTCTTTCAGTTATAAAACAAACCATTCATTTTTAATCATACAAGCAGCTTCCAGTTTCAAAGAAATTTGTTTTGATGTTCTTTTTTTGGCAATCAGATTATAGAGAATGAATTACTTGGAACTGCTATTGTAATTACATGCCTTCTGTTGTTTCATCATTCAAGGCAGGGGTTCTTAACCTTTTTTGTTCCAGGGACCCCTTTGCCAGTCAGGTGAAAACCACACCCCTAAGTCCACACTATGCTGTGTACTATTTAATAAATATATCACACCTGCACCAACATAACCCTGCAAAAATAATGTTTTTTTTGAATTTCAGTGCAAGCTCACAGACCCCTTGTTAAGAACCCCTGATTTAAGGTATATAAGGGAAGGGCCATAAGATTATAAAGCTTGCTTTGAATTGGTAGCATACTGCTTATCATCATTTCCCAGCAATTTACCATGCCAGGCACAATGATTATTGGATTAAAGGAAGGATTTAAAAGCATTTTAGAGCACTGCCACTAAGCATGGATTATAGTTTACATTGTAGTCCACACTCACTCCTGTACAATTTTGTAGGTTATGGCAAGATATGTAATGGCCCGTATCTGTCATTGTAATGTCACTCAGGAAAACTCCCACGTCCCCAAAATGCCCCCATATTTCACCTGTATTTCCCTCTCCCTGCCCTCAAAACTTCTATTGGCCACTGCCTCCATATGAATGATAACAAATGTACCACACTAATGAGGTATGTTGATGGTGTGGGAAAGTGTGGGAGGTGTAGGGGCCAGGGCATATGGGAATCCTCTATAATTTTGTTTAACATTTAAGTAATCTAAATACCTTTTTTAAAAAAATAAAAAATATATTTTTTTTAAAAAGGGAAGGATTTATTAAAATCTGTACTATTTCTCTGAAGAGAGGCCTGGCCAAGTGACAGGGCTTAAATACAGGAAGAAAATCTTACTAGTTGTGAACAGTATTTCCCAGCCAGATTAAAAATGCCTTAAAACTGACATTTCTAGCATGTTACTCATATTAATATAGATTTTGCATTAAAACAGGTCACAACACTTTTACTTTTGCTACCATGGTCAAACAGACCTGAATTCCTACCTATAAACTATGCAGCCTTAAGCAAGACACTAAGCATCCGTTTCCGCTGTTATATACAATGGGATTCAATTTAAATGGTAATTATTATTATTGCTGACAATCTGTAATAAAAATCCTTGGATCTTCAGGAATTATATTCTAGTATATCATCATGGCTTATAGGATGACCCAACATTTGGACTATCAATCTTCCCGTGTAAAAGTTTATGTTCCAACTAATATTTGCTAAATATAATATGACCTTCCCCAACCCTAAACTCAATTTGACTCCCTGCTAGAGTACAGTGAGAAGAGAAGTTTACCATACCTAATTAAAAGTGAAATGCAAACTAAGAAATATAAAACTTCAGTGACCTAATATGATTTAAATATCAATCAAACTCTTCAAAAATAGGTTTAAAATTTCATGAAACCTTTATATGTTTCAGAAGTTGTGGGTGTTTATTAGAATTGAGTAATCCATGCTATAATAATAATATAATTTACAGAGCCACAGAATCATACATCCTATGTTGGCACATAAACTAGCTGGATAACAGTGCCCTGGGGAGGTGGAAGGAGTGTAGGAACAAATGCCATGCTTTTAATATGATTTCTAATGTGTACATTGCAATGAACACTGGTAGTTAATACTCTAATAAAAGTACGAACAGCATTTTTAGATGGTTTGTGGTAGTGAAAAGCCTCACAAAAACTATCTACACTTTATTTAAAGGTATCATTCAGTAGTTAAGAGAATACTAGCATATTCTTACTGGAACTTTGTAGCACTACTGGCTGGATAGCATTTGCAAAACTCATTTAAGAATTTAGTGTAAAATTACTACTGGTAACATTACCAATAACAGCAGCAACATTAGCAACCATCATATACTGAGGATGTATGTTCTTTGTCTAACATTCTCTCATTTAGTCCTTTCAATAATCTTAAGTAGCTAGTATTATCCCCAATTTAAGATAAAGAAACTCTCTAAGAAGATAGGTAACACGCAATATCACATGGTTAATATGTGACAGAACTAAGATTTGAACCCAGGGCTCTATAATTCCAAAGTCAATGGTATGATATACCCCACTACTTACATTAGTTTAGTAACCTGACATAAAAGATCAAAATAATACAGGAAAAGTTGAAATATCAACTTACAAAATAAGACAGCTAATCTTCCTAAAAGTCTGAAAGTTATGTAAAATAAAGCCAGCAAACAAATAAGAAAGACTAATGTATGCGATCAAACTAAGGTGTAGGCCAATTGACTGTACCAGATCTGGGGTACACACAGCTATTAAAGAGATGGAAGAAAATACACAAAGTATTCTGGGCTCTAAACATGATGGTATAAAGTATAGGATAGGACTATGGTTAGGGGCAGAGGGAGCAGCCACTCTTCTAGCAGAGGCCTATTTTTTTAAAAATCCTAATCACCTTCCCAAGACTGCCCTTTAGTTTTCCACTTCTCCAATGTGTCCTCTCCACTGCTATGAGAATTATCTAACATCTAAATGTAATTATGTCACCCCTCGTTGCCTACAAAATAAAATACCTTTATATCCAGAAGACTTAATAATATCCATTTAGTCCTAATCCTCGAAGAGTTAAGAGTTTACTGCACCTTTTCCATTTTCATTCTCGTCTCACACTTCTACCTCAGATATGTATTATATCCTAGCTCTCTTGAACACACCATCCCTTAACAATCATGCTATTCTATTTGCCTAAAGTACCTTTTCTCCTATTTTCCTTCTGGAAAACCTTTACTTACCTTTCAAAACTCAGTTCAATCTTTACCTGCTTTGTGAGGAATTACTCCCCTCCCTGCCAGCCACCACCTTCTATGCTTTCCTTTCTTCACCACTGTCAGTGACTCTTTGCTCTATACCTTTATAGTACTTTGTACATTCTTCTATTATAGTAATTATCATTTGATAAACATTTACCGACTTTTATTTCATACTAAATATTTGTTGAAAGCTGAATGAGTGAATCAATGAGGCCGAGGAGATTCCCTCATTTACAACAACAACACAGGGAAAAAGTGCAAGAGTTAGGTGAACATTATGGTAAACAAATTAATAAAATCCCAACAGAAAGTGATTTGTAAGAAGACAAAATGGAGCTTAAAGCCCATATACAAGCAAACAGTAAAGCAAGGCATGATCAGTAACAGAACCTTTTTCTAACTTCTCTCCAAATTTCTTCATTGATATAATTGTTTTGTTTGCCTTTTTCCTAGCACCAAAAATAGCACCTTAATGCAAGCCTATTGTAAACCAGGGACAGCTAGGCTCCATATTACTGGCACAACAGTAAATAAAAGAGAACTAATCCCTGACCTATATCCTATATTGAATTCCCATTCTCCATCTTCTAAAATTAAACACTTTTGCACCTCAAAGGACTTTGTCAAAAGGGTGAAAAGGCAGCCCACTCAATGGGAGAAAATATTTGGCAATCTCATATCTGATAAGGGTTTAATATCCATGATATACAAAAAAATCCTACAATTCAACAATAAAAAGGCAAACTACCTGATTAAAAATTTTGGCCAAAGACTTGAAAAGACAATTGTCCAAAGAAGAAATACAAATGGTGAAGAAACATGAAAAAATGTTCAACATCACTAGTGATTAGGGTTGCAAATCAAAACTACAATGAGATATCATTTCATACCTATTAGACTGGCCACTATTAAGTGTTGGAGAGGCTGTGGAGAAATAGGAATGCTTATTCACTGTTGGTGGGAATGTAGAACAGTACAGCCACTGTGGAGGACTGTTTGGTAGTTCCTAAGGAAGTTGAATATAAACTTGCCATGTGACCCAGGGCAATACCATTACTAGGTATATACCCAGAAGAACTGAGAGCAGTGACATGGGACATCTGCAAACCAATGTTCATAGTGGCATTATTCACAATTGCCAAAAGTTGGAAACAACCCAGGTGTCCATCAAATGATGAATGAATAAACAAATTGTGGTGTATACACATGATTGAATATTATGCAGTGGTAAGAAGAAATAAAGTCATGAAGCATATGACAACATGGATGATCCTGGAGGACATTATGTTGAGTGAAGCAAGCCAGACACAAAAGGACAAATACTGTATGACTGCACTACAATGAACTATATATACTGTGTAAACTCATGGAGTTAAAAAGTAGAATATAAGTGACCAGAAAATAGACTGAGGGTAGAGAATGGAAAACTAAGGGTTAATCTGTGAATTGGTAAAAATGTAGTCTGTAAATCTTTGGAAATAAATAGAAATGGTCAAAGCATATCATGGTGTTTGTAACTAGCAGTACTATTGTATGGGTACAACAGTGGTTGAAAGGGAAAGTCTAAGGTCATGTATATTACTAGAAGGAAAGCTAAAAACTGTAACATGGTGCTGTATAAGATAGTAAAACCTCATGTAAAACATGGGTAAGGGTGATATTGCATATATAAGACTGTTTTTATAAAATATAAATACAAATATACTAGAGAGAAGAAAAAAGACTAGCAGCTATGTACAGCAGGGGAAGCAAGGAGAGATTGAGAGGTGATGAGTTTTCTTTGTTTTTTGTTTATTATTATTATTGTAATAAAGAAAGTGCTCTAAGAATGACTGAAGTGATGAATGCACAAATATGTGATTACACTGAGTACCAGTGATTGTACACTTTGAATGGATTTGTGCTTTATTAGTATGCATCAATAAAACTGATTGTTAAAAAAATAAATGGTGACTCAGCCCCCAAATTACTGGCTGTTCTTTGCTGCCAAACACTTACAATTTTAAGTGTTCACACAAACTATTTACAAATGCTCTATCTCTGAATATAATAGCCTCTAATCTTTCTAGATCTCCTATTCACTTATTCCATGATCATATTTTTCAACTGGTACCTTGGTTTTTCATCCAAAAACTTATTATCACCAATAGCTTCATTGACTTCCCTATGCAGAAAACAACATACCTCATGCTACACACCAGTTTAACTTCTGTCTTGCCAGCACCCTTACTAGATGGGGAACATCTATCTTGCTAATCACAATTTGACAATACCTTTCTCTTTCTCACCTAAACTAATTCCAACCAACCAACAGAAAGGACAGAATGAAGGTAACTGATGTCACTAAAAGTTAAGATGGTTTCTTAGGACTCTTCACAGGTCCCCAGTCAGCTGCCCCATTCCAACACAGATAAAACTGTGAAACTTCTCAGGCACCTCTCCTCATTGCTATTTCCATTTATCTTAGCAATCTTAACCCCTACTTCAGAGAAAACTGAGTCCAGAGAGCATTATTTCCCCTCAATTTCCAACCACAAACCTATTTATATTTGTACCCAGCCTTCAGAGGAAGAAGGTTTATATCTTGTTAAGAGACTGCTCCTTCCATTTAGACCTCATCTCCTCCAAAATACTGCCCATATCAACTCTAAACAAAATCCTTCTCTTAAGCCTTTATCTACCTGTCCACCATCTTCTCGCTCTCTCTTTTGTTTTTACAGCCAGAATGCTTTAAAGAATAATCCGGGAAGCAGCTGTGGCTCAATTGGTTGGGCTCCCTCCCGTTAACCATATGGGAGGCCCGGGGTTGGATTCCAGGGGCCTCCTGGTGAGGCAAGCCAGCCCACATGGCACTGCAGTGCATGCAGGTTAAGTTCCTGCCGCCTTGGGCTGATAAAACAGACTCTCACACGGAAGTAGACACACACAAGAAAAACACAGAGGAAGAGAGATGGCTCATCACAGCAGAGGCCCCAGGAAGAGAGATGAGCCTGACAGTGTACAGCAGACCTTGTGAAAAGACCAGAGCAGGTGAGCCCAGAAAGAAACGAGCCTTGGGGAGAGACGAGCCTTATGCCAGCCTACAGCTGAGATTGGAAGAAGCTGAGACCTCGCAGCCTTAAGAGGATGAAGGAAGGCTGAACCCTAGCAGACATCGCCCACCATCTTGCCTCAACACATGGCTACAGACTTTGGGTGAGGAAGTACAGCTTATGGTACAATGAGTTAG
>PVKH010032081.1:0-12222 GCA_004027955.1 Chaetophractus vellerosus | reverse complement strand
CTCCCATGTGGTAGGCAGGTGCCCAAAAAGTTGAGCCACATCCGCTTTCCAATGAGTGATCTTTGATGTTACTGTTGTAATTCTTTTGGGGTGTCTCGATCCACGTCCACATAAGATAGTGAAGTTAATTGATAAATGTTGCATGTGTTCTGACTGCTCTACCGACTGGCCATTCCACTGTCTCTCTCTCTTCAGACTTCCCTACTCCCTGAAACACAGTAATATTGAAATTAGACCAATTAATAACCCTACAGTGGCCGCTAGGTTTTCTAGTGACAGGAAAGTTCACACATTTCTCACCTTAAACCAAAAGCTACAAATAATTAAGCTTAGTGAGGAAGTCATGTTAAAAGCCGAGTTAGGCTGAAAACTAGGCCTCTGGCACCAAAGTTAGCTAAGTTTTAAATGCAAATGAAATTAGAAGTGCTACTCCAGTGAACATACGAATGATAAGAAAGTGAGGCATCCTTATTGCTGATATGGAAGTTTCGGTGGTCTATATATAAAATTAAATCAGCCACAATATTCCCTTAAGCCAAAGCCTAATCCAGAGAAAGTCCCTGACATTCTTCAATTCTGTGAAGGCTGAGAGTGGGGAAGCTGCAGAAGAAAAGTTTGAAGCTAGCAGAGGCTGGTTCATGAGGTTTAAGGAAAGAACCTGTCTCCATTACATAAAAGTACAAAGTGAAGCAGCAAGTGCCGATTTAGAACTGCAGCAGGTTATCCAGATCTAGCTAAGATCATAGATAAAGGTCACTACACTAAACAACAGATTTTCAGTGTAGACGAAACAGCCTTCTATTGGAAGATGTCATCTAGACTTTCATAGCTAGAAAGGAGAAGTGAATGCCTGGCTTCAAAACTTCAAAGACAGGCTGACTCTCTTGTTAGGGACTAATGTAACTGATGACTTTCATTTGCAGCCAAAACTTCTTTACCATTTCAAAAATCCTAAGGTCCTTAAGAATTATGCTAAATCTACTCTACCCATACTCTATAAATGGAACAACAAAGCCTGGATGACAGCACATCTGTTTACAACATGGTTTACTGAGTATTTTAAAACCTCTCTTGAGACCTGCTTAGGAAAATGATTCCTTTCAAAATACTACTGCTCATTGACAATACACCTGATCACCCAAGAACTCTGATGGAGGTGTACAATGAGATTTATGTTATTTTCATGTCTGCTGAACAACATCCATTCTGCAGTCCATGGATCAAGGAGTCATTTCAACTTTCTTGTTATTTAAGAAATATATTTTATAAGGCTATCACTGCCATGGGTGGTGATTCCTGTGATATATCTGGGCAAAGTAAATTGAAAATCTTCTGGAAAGGATTCACCATTCTAGATACCATTAAGAACATTTGTGATTCATCGGAGGAAGTCAGAATATCAACATGAACAGGACTTTGGAAGAATTGGAATCTAACCCTCATGGATGACTTTGAGGGGTTCAAGACTTCAGTGGAGGAGGTGACTTCAGATGTGTTAGAAATAGCAAGAGAACTAGAATTAGAAGTGGAGCCTGAAGATATGACTGAACTGCTGTAATCTCATGATGAAACTTTAATGAATGAGGAGTTGCTTCTTATGGATGAGCAAAGAATGTGGTTTCTTGAGACAGAATCTACTGCTGAAGATGTTGTGCACGTTGTTGTAATGACAACAAAGGATTTAGAATATTAAATAAACTTAGTTGTAAAAGTAGTGGCAGAGTTTGAGAGGATTGATTCCAATTTTGAAAGAAATTCAACTATGGGTAAAATGCTATCAAACAGCATCTCTTGCTACAGAGAAATCTTTCATGAAAGTACAAGTCAATGGATGTGGCAAACTTAATTGTCCCATTTTAAGAAATTGCCACAACCACCCCAACCTTCAGTAACCACACCCTGATTAGTTAGCAGTCACCAACATCAAGGCAAGACCCTCCAACAGAAAAAGATTATGACTATGGCTCAGATGATGGTTAGCATTTTTTTTTTAGCAATAAAGTATTTTTTAAACATCAATTTTATTGGTACATAATAATAAAGCATACACTTCATCCAGAGTTGTACAGTCAGTGGTATTTTGTATAATCACATAGTTGTGTGTTCATCACTTCAATCATTATTAAAGCATTTTCATTATTTTAATAGTAATAATAAAAAACAGACAAGTAAACAAAATTCTTCACCTCTCAATCTGTGTTTCCCCTGAAGTATTTTTAAATTGTTATGCATGTCATTTTTTAAAGATCTAGTGTGATTGCAACTTTAATAGACTACAGTGTAGTGTAAACATAACTTTTATATCCATTGGGAAGCATTGACTTGCTTTATTGTGATACTTGCTTTATTGCGGTGATCTGGAACTAAACTTGCAGTATCTCTGAGATATGCCTGCATGTGCTCAGTAAATTGATACAATTGTCCACTGATTTAAAGTTATTGAGAATAGATATATATTCTACACTTATCAAAGTTAATGGCATTTGATATCTATGTGCCTGCAATTGGTTTTGTTACTATGGGTAATACTAAAGGTAGATAGAGCTTGTTCCCTTTCCTCCAGGAATCTGCAGTCTTGTTGGAGAGGCCAGTTGAATTTAACTTTGAATTTACCATGTCTAAAACAGAGCTCTTGAATCCCACCAGCTTTTACTGCTACTACTCCTGTTCCTCCCATGTCATTAAATGACTCCCACCATTCATTTAGTCACTTATACTAAAAATTCTGAAAAACTAGCAATTACCCTTGATTTTCTTCTTTCTCCTTTACTTCCTTATCCAGTCCAGTAGCAAGTTCTTCTAATATACCCCTTGTTATCCAGCTGATCTGCTGATAGACACCTGCTTATTCTTTAAGACTCTGCTCAAACATTGCTTCTTCAAGGAATTCTTCCCTAGTGCCCTCCTGGAAAGGTTAGGTGCTCCTCCTTCAGTGTGGCTGTAGCTGGCAGTAAACTTCTCAATTAAAATAATTGATTGTATAGTTCCTAGAAGTTAAGGAATTTAGCTTATTCCTATTTTTAAAGCTAGTACCAACCAGGCACATTAGTCTGTCAGTAAATGTTTTCTAAATAAATACATTGATTGAGAGAATTTGTAAAGGTAGAATTTGCAAAGGTAGGCAGAAGCTGGATCATGAAGAGCCTGATGCCATGAAAAGAAATAAGCAATAGTAGAGCACAGGGTCCTCGTGGCCTTCCTTGTAGCTAGGTGTGGTCTTGTGACTAACTTCTGACGAATGAAAATATCAGTGGTGGGTGCAACTTCCAGCAAGTCTCCTTAAAGGAGGGGCATGTCTTTTCCCTTTCTCCTCATTCCCCTGGCCAGAATACAAACCAAGTGACTGGAGTTCCCACAGCCATCTGTGTGTAGAAGGGCCACTTCCTAGGGGTGGTAGACTAGAATGCTGGAAGAAGCGTAGGTGTGGAGCAGGTAGGAGGACATTCCAGGGAGAGGGATAGAATGAAAGAATATACTTAGGGTCATGTCGAAGGCGTAGAGCTGACAAAGGAGACTGAAAAGGAGCCACCAGAGTGGTAGGAGGAAAACTGGTGAGTGTTTCAAGAAGCAAACCAGAAATTCTTTTAAGAAGGAGGAATTGGGCAACTACTATGAATTGAGTAAGATGGATTTGATAACATGGGGGCCTTGATAAAGCCATTGAAGTGGTGAGGGTAGGAGTGATATCGGAGTGGGCTGAAGGGCGAATAGGAGAGTAGGAAATGATTCCTTAAAGATATTTGATCTTATTTTTTTCTTTTGTTAAGTAAGCAGAAATTTTATTTCCAAGCTCTTCAGAGATTATTACAAACACAAATAAAGTATCCTTTTAAAAAGTATCCCAAAACAAACTGAAACAAACATCATCAAAATAAAAAACTGTGACATTAAGAATTCTTTGAGGCTATAATATTTTCACATTACTTTGTTTTTAGCCATTTGAATGTTCTTTAAGTCACATTTTAAACATTAAAAACCTGAAATAATGTAGTAGTTTTTAAAGCACAACCATAAACTAGAGGAACTTAAGACAAAGATCAAATCTGCTTCATACACAGGATGGGGCAGCTTTGTACATAATACAACATTAATCTTTCCCAAAAGAGTTTGCCAGAAACAGCTCCCATGTTTAGTGTTTAGAAATAAAACAATCTTTTCATTTAGAAAAATCAAAACATTATCTGTTTAGTAAACCCTTTTCTTCCCCTCAATTTCATAGCTGCTTATCTTCATTTAGAAACTAAATTTATGAGACAAGAACAAATTTTGTTATGTTATAAAAATCTTAGGAATAACAAGTTACAAATAAAAAATTTTTTAAAACAAAAAATGGTTTCTTTCCTAAAATGTAAACATCCGGTAAATAAAACATACATGGTATTCCAGGTATAGAAACACTGGTAATTCACTTACGAAAGAGACATTCTGGTATATTTGGTGGTAGGATTTTTGTTTAAGTATAAAGCACTTCACCAAAAGAACCAGGCCATTATTACTTAACAGATCTACTCTTTCACCCAGTTTCCTTGTTTGAGTAGAAACTCATTGATTTCTGTAGAATTTTGGTTGTAGAACCAGGCCACACACAGACAAGGTCTCAAATATCTAAAAGTTGTTTGGCTAGAGAAAAGTGTTTTCATGAAACTTGGAGGCAGTCGTTCATCAGTTTGTGCTTGAAGGCATTCCTGAATGAACTTCTTCCCTAAAGTCTTCAGAGCAAAGCACAGGACCTAGGCTCCCGGAAGGGGTTGCTCCCGGCAGGCACACCGAACAGCAGGCCGTCCTTGCAGGCATTCTGCACGCAGTACTGCTGGAGCTAGGCCACCGCCTGCGACACCTTGATCCTCTCCACGCCGGCCTCCAGCTTGAGCCGCCCCACCGGGTGCTGCAGGGCGTTCACGCTGGCCCAGAAAGACATGGTGGCGACTGCGGCTGTGGCAAGGAGTTCTGAGGCTGGGCGGCCAAGATATTTGATCTTGAAAGGGTCAAAGAGTTGGGAGGAGAGGCATTGACTGGAAGGGGATGTGGAGTAAAGGGAAAGTTTACCCAAGATACGGGAATATATTTGTATGCTGGTGGCAATTATACTATTGAGAGGGAAAGAGAAAGGAGGCAAGGACTTGAGAAGATGAGATTGATGAGATCCAGAGCAGATCATCAGAGATTGGTTGTTTGCAAGGAAGATGCACACTTCCTTTGTGGTAAATGAAGTAAAGAAGGTGGGGCAGATGGGTGGGTAGGTTTATGGATTTATAATGTGGGCATGAGGGTGCTCCTTTCTAAAGCCTTCCATTTTCTCCTAAAATATTTAGCAACGCATCAACTGAAACCTCATAGGTAGTAAGGTCTTCAACCCCCATATCTTGTCAGTCTCTTTTATTCACATTCCTATATGTTGTGAGAAGAGTCTTTCCCAAACTTTAGACAGATTGTATAGCTGCCTGAAAATCCTTCCGTGTATCTGTTTCCCTTGGCATACAAGACACCTCACAGTCAGGGCCCAGATTCCTTTCCCAGCCTCACTTCTCCCTAGTTATCTACCTGTTTTCTAACCATAGTCATTTGCACAGTTGCACCCAAACATCTTGTCCTTGCTGCTTCTCTACCTTTGAATATGCTCTTACTACTGGCTGGCATTGTCCCTGTCTCCCTGCCTGGTTCACTCCTGCTCATTCTTCAAGATCCAATTCAAATATCACATCCTTTTAAACCTCTTTGATCTCCCTACTCCATCCCTAGCACAGTGAGATACTAAGTCTTTTTAGGCTGTCAAGGGCAGGAACTAGAGCTTACTCATATGCATCTAACACTGTGCCTGGTATATGGTAGGCACTAAGTGAATGAATGAAGTTTGATTTATCAATTTCTAATGAAATTAAAATGAAATGAAAGTTATATATGCCTAGTTTTTAATGCAAAATAAACATATTCTTTTTTTTTTTGTAGGTGGTTCTGGAATGGAGCCGGGATCAATACCACGTTTTGTTTGATTCCTATAGAGACAATGTTGCTGGAAAGTCTTTTCAGAATCGGTGAGAAGAGATCTGTTTTGGAGAGTATCTGTTATTTGAACTTAAATGATGACTCATGAAATAACCTGTATTTCAGATATAACGGTTGAAGGTGTCTTTCCAGATCATAGATGTAATTTAACTTATTCAGGGTTACATCCATCTGAAGAAACCTTGTAGTTCTGTCCCACATTCATTTTATGGATGAAAAAAATACGGAGCCCCAAAGAGTCATCCGCTTTGCAATAGATTGTGCGCTTTGTTATATGGTCACATTTTATCCTCACCCCAGTTCTGTGAGGTAAAAATGTAATTTCATCCCTCTTTTGGATGAGGAAAATTTATTTTGTTGATCTTCTCAAAGAACCAACTTTTGGTTTTGTTGATTCTCCCTGTTGTTTTTTTGTTCTTGATTTCATTTATTTATGCTCTGATCTTTACTATTTCCTTCCTTCAGCTTGGTTTAGGATTAATTTGCTGCTGTTTTTTGTAGTTCTTCCAGGTGTGCAGTTAGATCTTCAATTTTTAGCTCTTCTTTTTTAATGTAAGCATTGAGTGCTATAAATTTCCCTCTCAGCACGCCTTTGCAGTGTCCCATTGGTTTTGATATGTTGTGTTCTCATTTTCATTTATCTCAAGATATTCACTAATTTCTCTTGTAATTTCTTCTTTGACCCACTCATTATTTAAGAGTGTGTTGTTTAATCTTCAGACATGTATGAATTTTCCCTTTTTCTGTCCCTTATTGATTTCCAGCTTAATTCCATTATGATCAGAGAAAATGTTTTGTATAATTTCAGTCTTTTTAAACTTATTAAGACCTGTCTTGTGTTAATGGTTCAAGCCATTTACATTCAATGTTATTACTGTAAAGGCATAGATCTTTCTCTATGCTGGAGAAGGATCAATGAGCACTTGAAAAGAATATATATCCTACTGTTTTGGGGTGTAATGCTCTATAAATGTCTATTAGGTCTAGTTCATTTATTATATTATTCAAGCTGTCTGTTTCTTTATCCTCAGTCCAGATGTTCTATCCAATACTGAGAGTGGTGTATTGAAGTCTCCAACTATTATTGTAGAGACATCTCTTTTCTCCATTCAGTTTTGCCATTGTGTGCCTCATGAATCTTGGGGCACCCAGGTTAATGCATAAATATTTATTATAGTTATTTTTTCTTGGTGAATTGTCCCTTTTATTAATATATAATGATCTTCTTCATCTCTTATAACAGGTTTGCATTTAAAATCTATTTTGTCTGATATTAGTATCGCTACTCCACATCTTTTTTGGTTACTATTTGCGTGGAATATCTTTTCCTAACCTTTCACTTTCAACCTGGTTGTGTCCTTAGGTCTGAGGTGAGCCTCTTGTAGACAGCATATAGTAGATGGCTTATATATTTTTTATCCATCTGTTAGTGTATGTCTTTTGACTGGGGAGTTCAAGCCATTAACATTCAATGTTGTTACTGTAAGGCCATTACTTCATCCATTTTATCCTTGGCTTTCCTTTGTCATATCTTACTATTTCTTACTATTGGCTGTCTTTTTACCTTTAAATTTACTCTTCCTAATAATCTTCATTTCTTCACTCTTCACCCTTGTTTTCTCGTCTGGCCAGAGCTGAAATGAGCTTCAAAGCAGGCTCTTCTGGGCGAATTCACTAAAGAGAAGCCCTCCGACTCACCCTCCCTCTTCCCTTGTACAGCTGACAGGGAGGAAGACATCTGTTCCTCTCTCAGTCAGCTGCAGGGAGCCAGGGTTTTTATCCAGGCTTAACGTCTTGAGGGAGGGGCATAGGAGCCCTTCCCGGCTGCCACTGTGCTTTAGTAACTCACATTTGTTTTTTCAGGTTCTTCGTTTCTCTATCCCTCGCCCTCCTGGGAGTTGTGCAGCACTGTCTGGGTCTGCTGACCCCCAAAGCAAGTCCTTTCTCTGTTTTTTTTGAGAGAGTTGAGCCCTGCCCCTGCCTACTCCCCTCTTTAAAATATTTTTGTTAAACACTTCGCCTCCTAATTTTAGATTGCACTAAAATAGAGTTTGATTTTTCTGTAGGGATATTCAAAATTGCCTGGTTTTGATGATGACAAATAAATGGATCGTATATAACATATGTTTTAATATATTTTAAAGTGCCATAATGCTTTGCTAATTTCACTACAAATTTTTATAATGTTATTTGGGCCCCCAAAATAAATCTTATTCTTTACATCAGTGACAAGTGAATATGTAAGTTATCTACTGCTACTTATTGTGAGGCATTGTCTTAGAGGTTCAGTTTTGTCATCTGTGAAATGTGGATATTAGATTAAGTGTAAAATCTCTCCCATTTCTTTGAGTCTAAGATACTACTGTTTTGGTTATAAGTTTTCTTACCTAATTTATAGAATGTAAAACTAAGGGACTATTAAGTGACTTCAGTATTTACTTAAACTAAACAGTCATTAAAATAAAAGTTGTATCAAAGTCACCACTGCTTCAGATCTGAGTCATAGGTGACATATTTAGTCTTCAGCCCTCAGATAAAAGTTTCCTTCTCATCTGCTTGCCAAGATAGTGGTCTTGTGGTAAGAACGAAAGATTCAGACTCAGTGTGACCATGTCTAATAGCAGAAAAACAACTGACTCACTGACCTTGAGTAGATCACATGATCTCGTTAGGATTGTTAGTTTGCACCAGAGAATTAAATCGATCATGTTATGTAGCCTTTTTAGTAAAGCTAGTGCAAAAATGAACTAAATGCTTATGTTGTTTTCCTCAATTGAACATGTGTGGCTCTCTCTTGGTTTGGTTAAAAAAAAATCTTTAATAGCAGATAATTATAGTTACAGGAAAGCTTTGGATTGTGCAGTTCTGTTTTTCCATTTTTTAAACCTTAAAAAAAAAAGAAATAGATCACCTAAGTAGCTTTTACAATTAATTTTTAGTCTGAGCATAGACCACCTGGGAAGTTGTGGGTGAGATTACCTTGGATAGTTTGTGTGGATATTGTAAGGTAGATAGTTTTTTTTTTAAATGGGAAAGCCTGATGTATATGCTGATGGAATGAACTAAAAGTTATTTACCCGGAAAATATTTATTAAACCCCGTCCATGTACCAGGCACTATTCTAGACCTTAGGAAAGTAGTGGTGAATAAGAACAACTTACTGAACTGACATTTTAGTGGGGGAAGATTTTTTTTATTTCTTAAGACTTTTGACAAGCCTGTTAGGTAATCCTGATGCTTATTGAAGTTTGAGAACCATTGATATAGAGAAAGCCAGAAAAACCTAGATGGGGAAGCTTTTACAAAGTATAACAGTAGAGAGAGAAAGCCTGGCATTATAGAAAAGAGAGGAAATAATTAATGAAGCAGGGCACAGAAGGCATGATACCATTCTTTCCCTAGAGAGTCTCCATCTAGTGGAAGATACATGTGCATTAAAAATAGTGCAACACAATGTGCTAAAGCTCCCTGAGAGTATAAAGTAGTATGGAAGCTGCATGTTAAGCAATAAATTCCCTTTGGTGGGAGGGGGTTGGGGAGAAAGGAGGTTTAGGGAAGGAAAAGGTGGTTAAAGGAGGCATGAAAGAAAAGACATTCTAGACAGAGTTGCATCAGAGTTATCTAATATGTTAGAAAGGTGATAAGTGCTATGGAGAAAAAAAATAGCAGGCCAAGGCAGACTGGGGACAGCAGGGCATGGGAAGGCTACAGTATTACATAGGGCAAGGTCTTCATTGTGGATTGTTGTGGTAACTTTTTTCTTATGATAACTTTGTTCTTTAAGCTTCTGTATTTCTTTTCAATGTGGGTCTCTAAAGTATGAGACCATAGCAGTTTATTTAATCTAACTGAGCTTCTAACACCATCCACCACCCCAACCCCACCAATCTTTAAATTCCGGGTGATATCAACTTCCTTACAGGGTGCTTGTGAGAATCAAATGATGTGAATTACATAAAGTGTCTGGCATAGAAACATAGCACAGAGAAGCTACTCAATGAACATTAGCTGCCCTTCAACCTCACTCACCCTTCCTGGTTCCAGTTTGAAAACAGTTCTGAGATACACGGCCATGGTTGGATTACCTTTTCATTGATTTTTTTTAAAAGATTTATTTTTATTTATTTATATATCCCCCCCTTGCTGCTTGTGCTTGCTGCGTTCATTTGCTTTGCATTTTTCTGTGTCTGCTTGTCTCCCCCTGCTGTGTCAGCTTCACCGCATGGCGGCTTGCCTTCGCCAAGAGGCCTTGGGAACCGAACTCAGGGCCTCCCACGTGGTAAACCAGAGCCCAACCAATTGAGCCACAGCCGGTTCCCTCATTGATTTTTTAATAACCTCTAAATTTACACACTGTGGGATATCCTTATTCCCAAATGTATTGGAAAAATGCGTTTAAGCTGGAGGCCTTGTGGGTTTGCCCTAGGCTCTGTCTTCCCATGCCCATCGATGTGGTCTACACCTGGGTAAACGGCACAGATCTTGAACTACTCAAGGAACTGCAGCAGGTCAGAGACCAGATGGAGGAGGAACAGAAAGCCATGAGGTAAACTGACTTAAAAGACAAAATGCAAAAAAGTCCTTCCCATATGAGGAACAGTATATTTGAGAAGGATATGATGTTCAAACAAAATTCTATCCCAAATTCATGCCATTATGAGATTTGGGCCATCATCTGACCCTGGTTTCCTGGTGCCTAGGGAGGTCTCAGCCTCTTTGCCAGGTTCACCTTTGTTTGATGGCTGTCCTATGAATCTGGCACTTGAGTGATGGCATGGTCTCCAAGGGGCCTAAAGGTGGGGGGGCCTGCTGGAGGACCCCTGTGCTCCCTGCACACTGAGTCTGAGTCCCAGATGTGATATCTTCATGAGATAAGTTCTCATGCAAAATAGTTTCCCAGTAAGAAAAGGTTATTCACTAGAAAAATAAACCTACGCTTAATTTTTTGCCCATTTGAAAGGGCAGTGGAAAAGTATATTCTCTTTTCTCCTTTAGTATCACATAGTATAGTATGGAATTAGAAATTTGAATATTTTTTTAATCTGGGGAAGACAGAATGGGTCTCTGGAGAGCCGTTGGAGCTAGTGGCCTGGCTGATGAACTTCCCCTCTTGATTCATCAGGAGTGTTTGCTGAGAATGTCCCCATCCACCCCTTTCTTTATAAATGTTATGGGTACACCCCAGTTTCAGGTCACTGGCCATGATATTCTGCAGCAAATTATCTCTTTTTCCTCTTTGTTAGAGCATATAAGACCACCTCAGTGCATGAAAATGATTTTGACAGCCTGGTAACATGTTTTTCTAGTAAAATGTAAAAATCCTTTATTTTTATTTTTTATTTTTTTGGAGTAAAAAGGGTATTTGCTGTTTACAAGTTTATTTTTGAGTTGCAAAGATTATTTCCCACTCCTCATGGTTTTTGAATTTCCTGTATTCCCCCATTCAATCTTGGCTTGCCACAACCAGACAGAAAGTGTGAGGACCTTTTTTTTCTTGCATCTGTAGTGGATATCTTATTAGCAGACATTAACTGCTCCAGGTCTGTCAGAGATGCATAAAAAAAAACCTTTGTTTTAAGTAAACTACCTTGGTTACTATGGGAGCTACAATGTGGTTGGTAATATTTCATCAAAATATGCATTTTATGAATGATTTGCATTATAGTACCTCCTACCAATATGTTAGTTCTAGTGGAGTAACCAAGAAAATCAATGTTGTAAGCCACCGTCTTATTCATATTTAAGGCAAGCACTTGCCTACACATACTTAATGAACTATTTTTGCTTTTCATTAGAGAAATCCTTGGGAAGAACACAACGGAACCAACTAAGAAAAGGTAAGCATTTTGATTTTCCTCTTAGGAATAAAAATTGAAGGGTTGAAATGGAATTTCCAAATTATTACTTGTTTTTGTTACATACACAGTATTAACAAATACTGTTGCTCGTATTTGAGCCTTCTGCTAGTTTTTGTCCCCCAAATTAAGTGCAAGCATTACAAATGAAACTTTGCATATGGGAGGCATTGCTGATTGAGAACTCTAGTTATTCAGGTTCTCACTAAACAAAGCATTAGTATTTTTGGAAGAGTTTGGGTACCAAGTTTTTCCTTCTCCATAGAGTTCCTATTAATCTTTCTTGGTACACCATTCTTTTAGTCCACTTAAACTCTATGTTATACCCAGTGTTTTGATTTATAGAATTTATATCCACAATTAT
>PVKH010032080.1:0-12224 GCA_004027955.1 Chaetophractus vellerosus | reverse complement strand
CCTGTCCTGCCCGTGGCGGCTTTTGCCTGTCCGTGGCAGCTTTTTGCCCTGCCCACGGCGGCTCCGGCCCGCCCATGGCGGCTTGCCATTCTCAAGGCGGTCTGCCCGCTAGGAGAGGTCCCCGGGAACCGAACCCAGGGCCTCCCATGTGGTTTCCCAGCGAGCTCTTTATCCACTGAGCTATCTAGCCGGGCCCCGAAAGACGTCTTTTAAATCAAATTTAATTTTAATGAGTTCAAAGATGTATACTTTTTAGATGTCTTAATTCATAATAATGCAGATGGAACATATTACATTCTCCAAAAAAGGCATTTTAAAGATCAAGCCAAATATATATTAAAGATCTGGATGGCTAAGACAGCTTATGGAAGATGAAAGACCTAATTTTATAGAAAGAAAAATGTGAGGCACTTTAGGCAGAACCCAGAAGATTAGTGGAAGAGTTAGATTCCAAACCAGTGTATTTTTCATTATTTTTCCAATTAAAAAAAGGTGGGGATGGGTGGTGGGTGGGCTGCAAAGAAGATATATTTCTTTTTAGTGAGTTTCTTTTCTAACCCAAGCTTTCAGCAAATATCTTATATATGCAATTGCTTTATGAGGCACAGTATTCTGTTTGCAGTTTTCAGTTTCATATTCATGAATATCAAATGGGAACTAAGGAAGGCACAAATATCAGGTGGATAATAAAGTGTTCTATTCTAATACAAACAGGTTGTTTGCAACTTTACAAAGGGTGAAATGTGGGCTTCCTATTTTAATCTAAACACTTTCAGGCAGTAAAATAATTATCTGTGGCATTTTTCACAAAAAAGGAAATCCTTTCCATTTCCCCATCACAATTTATTGGGTCACAAGAATAGCAGAGATACAGAAAGCATTAATGCTTGACACTGAGCAAACAATTTTCTGAGCATCCTGTCACATTTTCAAAAGTTAATTTCAGTCTGACTGGGTGAAAATGCATGTAATTTCCATATGAAAACATTTGCTGCATGTATGATAGATATTTTATTATGTTAACTTACTGCATCAGATACTTGTTTTTAGTTAGACAAATTAGATATCTGGCATGCCCATTTTCCTGAAAATAAATGACAACTTCCTGTTCAGATAATAGTTATTCAGTTTGAATCAAATACTGATTAAAGGACTTGTCTCCCAGCTTTGGCTGTTACCTTCATCTTGGTGCTTCCTAGACCAGGTTGATGTCTGTACTATTCTTGTTTTGGACAAGATAATGTTGGAAATAAATCCATTATTTCACTGTCCTTTTAGTGTCATGCTGTGAGTGGCAGTGATAGAATATAGTGTTCACAACCAAAAAGTGGCGTTAGTTTCTTAGTAAGCTTGATTGCTTGAATTTTGTGGCAGTTTCTTTGATTACTATAATGTGCTTTACCTTGAGAGGTATCAGGGGCTAGATTTGAACCTTTTATGCCACGTTAGAGTTTTCAATTTTGATTTTTCAGTAGAGTGGATTACTTTTGAAGGGTTTTATTCAGGTGAGTGAGATCAGATATATGTGTCAGTTTATTCTGCCTGGAGAGGAGGGTGATTTTGGAAGCAGAGGATAGGACACATTGTAATAGTCCAGGAAAAATCAGTGCTCCGTCTCAGGCAGTGGCAATAGGTGTGGTGAAGGAGGAAGCAGATATCAGAGGTACTAAGGTATTAGGATATTCTGTGGATGTACCTCACACCCTTAGAATTTTGTGATTCCCTGGAAGCGGTGAACTGAATGAATAAATAAGAGCTACAGAAGGTGGGGTAGATGCTAATGTCAGTTTTGTATGTATGAGGCAGAACTACAGCTTCAGATAATAAATGCTAAACTGCTTCCTGGGTGTTTTTATCTTTTGTTTCTCTCTCTCTCTCTCTTTTTTTCTTTGGTTTATTTCCCAAAGTAGGATCAATAATAAATTGTGAGAGCTAGGTTCTTGACTTTTCTGGAGGGAAAAAAGTCATTTTATTATCCATGCTCGGAATGTCTGAAGTGCTGTAGCTAGATCTTTTTTTCACTGAACTTCAAAAGTACTGATTCATGTGTTCACTACGGACCTCAGTCATTAATTATTAGCTGCATCTCCAGCTCCTTTACAAAGATTATTTGAAACAACTGATGTTTCCATTTGGTAATGTAAGGTACTTGTGAAACACTCAGTAACTGTGCCTGTGTCCTATTGCGGGTGTTAATTTGTTTTGCTTTAGAAAAATGCTCTAATTAAAAAAAAAAAAATTCAAGCACTGTAAAAATATATAACCTAGAAAGGAGGTCCTTCATAAGCACCTCTCCCATAACCATTACTAACAAGCTGGTGTACAATTCTTGCAGAGTCAAGTTGGTCTCCCCCATACCTGCTCCCCCAGTTTACACACACACTCTCATGCATATTTTAACAAGATTGGGATCCCATTATGCATACTACTCTGAAAGGTTTTTTGCTGCTTAACAAGTTATCATTCTGATCAGCACATGTAAATCAAACTCATTCTTTTTTTTAATAGCTGCATAATATTTTATTGTTGCGCTGTATCGATTTATTTTTAAATGTTCCCTATTTGTGGATATTTCTTTAGATTCTGTGACCCAGTGCTGTCTAATCAAAACTTTCTGCAGTTAAGAAAATGTTCTATATCTGCCCTGTCTGATTTGGTAGCCACTAGCCACATGGACTAATGAGCGCTTGAAGTGTGGTTAATGTACCTAAGAAATTGAATTTCTAATTTTATTTCAATTTAATTAAGTTGAATGTAAATAGCCACATGTGCTGAAGCCCAGCTCTAAAATATTCCAGTCAGTCTCCTCTTTCAGGCCACATTACTTTTGTCCGTGCAAATTACAGTTGAATGGTGTTTCTTTGATGTGAAAGTTCTTTTATAAATCTCTTTAAAAAAAAATGTTGCTCAGTGTTGAAGTCCCTTAAGGAAAGATCTACAATACCAGGAGAGAGTTTCTCTATCCAAACATATCAGTTGGTTTGGAAATTTACTTCCCATTATAAAGTATGTTATATTGCTAATTTATTGTCCAGCTCCTTTAGCCTTGGTTGCCTGGGAGCGCAAAGTTAAATTTTTGGTTCAGCTGAGCAATTGGTCTTTTTCCTCTCATCATTACCCCTGTCAGATTACAGAGCTTTCCTTTAATTCTAAGCATAAAGATTTTATTATGTATGTGGTTTTTCTTACAAAGCTCTTCAAATTCCTTTTGAAAATGGTTAAGTTTTAAAGTGTTTTGGATCTATACTAAGACATAACTAATAAAAGATTAATGCTATATACATACTACTTTCCTCCCACACATAGCATATATCTTAATAAGATCATTAATGCTATTATGTCTGTAGAAATCCTATTTATCATTTCAGAGGGAAGTAAACATTTAAAACTCTGAAGTAGACATTCTACCTAGGATTATAGAAAATTACTTAAATACTTTTATGGTTGTCCCTATTTTATTCTGTTTGTTCTTTTAGCTTTTCTTTTGCTGTGCCAGTATAATGCTCTCCTTTGGCTTTATTTTGGGCATAAATAGGAAATCTTATTTTGCTTGAATTTAAAATGTGTTCTTCAGGATTTCCTAGTTCTGTACATGGCACCCTGTAGATAATCAGAAGCTGCCAAATGGTGGCAAAATATTTTTGACCGTCTCAGAATAGCACTGTATAACTGTGTATAACCCTGAGAAAAAGCGTATATATAATTTAAAAAAAAATTTTTTTTTAACTTTTCCTTTGTCTCTGCCAAGTTTCCATCCCTAGGTATTTTAAATATTAGGACACCTTTGATTTTTACATAGACTTCAGAATTAAGAATTGGAAGGCAATAAGAATATGGGAAAAATAGTCAATAAAAATCTTTGCCTGCAAGGAAGTTGACTAGAGCCAGGAAACCACTGATGCGGTAACCAAGGCTAACACACTTAAACCATCTGTGTAACTTTTGGCAGGAATAAATGACAAAACAAGATCTAGGGGCGTCCTCGCTACCAGGTGTGTGATAAAAAAGATAAATATATTCTCAGCTGATGCAGGTTGGCTTTGTGCCTTTATCACCCATGGGGGGGGGGTCTGGGTGTTTACACATGTGTGAGCACACAGCCATCAAGGTTTAGCATTTTAGTACAGTTAGGAAACCCGAGAGAGGAAAGGAGTAAAGAAACATCTGTTTTCCTTCTTTAACTAACAGTGAACTTTGAAAAAGACTGAGACGGTGCTAAAATAAATCTTTCTTTTTTTTTTTTTTTTTTTTTACCTTGAGAATTGCTGGAAGCTGAGGATTTTTTTTCATGCCATTTAATAATGAATCATTTGTAATTTTCTTGAAAAGCAGGTAGAAATGTAAAGTTCTTCATTCTACCTTAAATTAGAACCACTTGGATTAAATATAATCCAGTTTCAAATACTTCAAGAACTTTGAAAGACTTGTTTTATAAAAGAATTTCATGATTTTGAATAAAATATTTGCCTACTTATATTGTAATGGTTCGTTTAAGAGTAATTCTATTTCCCCATTCCTAAATTTAGCAGGAATATTTGGTTTTCACTAAGCTTTCATGTTCTGAATAGTCATTAAGTTCAAAGTTCATAATTTTCCAGTGGGCATATGAGTTCAGTTTTCAAGAAATTTTCTTTGGTTTCCCAGAAACTTCCTTGGCATTCCAACATCTCAAATGTTGAAAGTTAGAAAAGAAAAAGAGTGGTATGATTGTGTGTATCTTTTCATTTGGTGAAATTAGGAAGCAGGATAGTGCATGTATACGCATAGCCCTTTTAGAAAGTTGGCTAAAAGGTAATTTCATGATATCAGCTTCTTTTGAAAAGTACTGAGGTGTGCCGCTATCTCTAAACCTCCCCATCTTTCTGGTGTGTGTATGTGTGTGTGTGTGTGTGTGTGAGAGAGAGAGAGAGAGAGAGAGAGAGAGAGATAGTATTTCTTGCATTTGTCTGGCCTCCCTGTCTATAGCCCAGAGTAGCTTTGTCAGGAATTTATAACCTAATTGGTTCCTGGAAGATGGTTCCCTGACAAACCCTTATTGACTCCCCTTCCTGGAAACTCATTTTAATACAAAATTTTTTTTTAATAATGAAAAGATACAAAAGCATAAAAGTACATGAACATAAAATACCATAAGCTCATGACTTTACAAACATTAATCATGTAAAGCCAAAAGCTTAATGTAAAAACAAGTTTTAAGTGTTCTCGGCGCAGCATCACTTGTGCGATTCTTGCCAGAAATGTTTAACTGAAACTAGTTATGAAGAACAATCTACAAATGTGGGATGTGGGGCATTCTTCAAATCAGCTTACCTGAACTCTTAGGAAGTGTGCACATCCTGAAAGGCAGTAAAAAGGTGGGTGGGACTCTTCTAGATTAAAGAAAACTAAAGGCATAATAACCTAATGTAATGTGTGATCCTTAATTGAATTCTTTTTAAAAAATTAATAGCTTTATTAGGATATAATTCACATATACAGTGCACCCTCTTAACTCGTACAATTCAGTATTTTTTAGTATATTCATAGATTTGTACAACCATCACCCCATTACCCCTATGTAATTCCGGAACATTTTATCACCCCAAAAAAGAAACTCTATACCTATTAGCAATCACTCACCATTCTTCCTCCATCCCTCATCCCCCAAGCCCCTGGAAAGCACTAACCTTCTTTCTATCTTTATAGATTTGCCTGTTCTGATCATTTTCTATAAATGAAGCCATACAAAATGTGGCCTTGTGTGTCTGTCTCCCTTCACTTAGCATAATGTTTTCAAGGTTCATAATTGTTGTATTATGTATCAATACTTAATTTCTTTTATTTATTTATTTTGCCAAATAATATTCCATTGTATCAATATACCACATCTTGTTTATCCATCATCAGTTAATACACATTTGGGTAGTTTCCACCTTTTGGCTATTGTGAATAATGCTTCTTTGAGCTCTCGTGTACAGGTTTTTGTGCGGATATTTATTTTCAGTTTTTTGGGGTATATACTTAAGGAGTAGAATTACTGGATCATATGGTAACTCACTTATTTTTTGCTGAATATCAATTGATTGTAAATGTGAGAGTTTATTCCTGGACTCTCAATTCTGTTCCATTGATCTGTATATCTATCCTTATGCTAGTACCACATCGTCTTGATTACTGTAGCTTTGTAGTAAGTTTTGAAATTGAGGAGTGCAAGTCCTCAGTTATTTCCTGGACATGTACATAGTCCTGGCTATACATATGGCCTTCTAAAGTCCCAGGATTATATTGGAGCTTTTCAGAGGCCCTGTAGACATCTCATTCTGCAATGTTTCCTTTATAATTTGTTCATCTCTTTAGTCCTAGCTGGTAACCCCATCTCAGGCACCCATGACTATAAACAATGGCCATTGATTGTTTTCAGTTATTGCCCTGGGATTGGTACAGTTTATACAGAGTGAGCTCTGAGTTAGGTCAAATTAAGGCAAGTTCTAAGAAAGGAGCTTTTCAGCAAGCTGCCAAACAGATCAACTAATGAAAATTATCTTGGAATGGGAATTCTACCTTTTCCTCCTCCAATGGCTACTAGGCTGCTGGTTTTCATAATAAATGTAGCTGCCAGTCTGTTGATTTTCAAGGCGAGGGAGAATGAGATGTTATTAGGGTAAGGTTGTTTTTTTTTTTTAATATACTTTTTTTATTTTTATTTTTTAAAGATACTTAGATTACATAAATGTTACATAAAAAACACAGGGGATTTCCATATACCCCCCCCCTTTCCCATATCAACAACATCCTTCACTAGTGTGGTATATCTGCCACAATTGATGAACACATACTAGAACATTGCCACTAAGTGTGGATTATAGTTTACATTATAGTTTAAACTCTGTCCTGCACAATTTTGTAAGCTATGACAAGATATTTAATGGCCTGTATCTATCATTGCAATGTCATTTAGGACAATTCCAATGTCCCGAAAATGCCCCTCTATTACACCTATTTTTCCCTCCCCCTCTCTCAAAGCCTCCAGTAGCCACTGCCTCCACATCAATGATAAAATTTCTTCCATTGCTAGAATAACAACAAGTCTATAGTAGAGTAACAGTAAGTCTACTCTAGTCCATCATTCATTCCCCAATCCTGAAGCTTCTGGGATGGTGATGCCCACTCTGCCTCTAACCAAGAGGGACCTTAGATCCCATAGGACAGATGGATGGGACTATCTTGCTTGCAGTTGTAGACTCTCTCTGTTCCTTGGGATGGTCGTTGTCCATCATCATTTCTTTGTTAGTTGTCCTGGGTGAATCCAATGAACTGAAGAGTAGGTGTTGCAACTCTCTTGAGATTCAAGGTCCAACTGGCACATGGAAAGCCCAAAGATTTAAATCTCTTGGACATAAATCTGTCAACTCTAGTACTAACTATAGGTTCAAATAGAAGGGGCAGAAAAGTATTAGGGTTAGTTTTAAGTGCCAGAAAGCTCACTGTTATTCCCGAGATGCAACTGTTTTTCGTGAATAAACACCCTTCAGATTTTTGCAAGCCTTTAGTTATAAAAGGTTCTGGAAAAAAAGTTGATTTTGCCAGTATTTTCCTTGCTTTTATGGAGGTACACATTTTTGGAGGTCTTTACTCTTTCATTCTAGAAGTGTCGCACCTACCTGATTGGATTCTGGGTCAGAAAAATAAAAGCTATAAGGACATGTTTGGGACAATCAAGGATATTTGAATTTGGATTGTATATTAGGTAATATTTCTCAGTGTTAAATTTCTTGATATTGTGGTTATGTTGGAGAATGTGCTTGTTCTTACGAGATACATGTTGAAGTAGGTGTGAAATGCGTCTCGAACTTTTTTGTTTTCTTTTTTTCTTAGTTTTAATGTAGTTTATGTATTTTCTAACTTTTGAGTTGTTCAGCAAAATAAAAGATATCTATTATGTGTGAAAGCATAAAGGATGAGAGATAAAACAAATGTTGCAAAATCTTAACAATTGGTGAAACCAGGTAAAAGATAATGCAGGTATTTAATGTACTCCTCTTTTAATGTTTTCTTAAGTTAAAAAAAATTTCAAAATAACTCCACTCCACCTTAGCCCAAAATTAGTTTTCTTGCAGCCTAAATTAGATGGGGCCAAGTTTCCTGTATTAAAATCACCTGCTTTTTTTCTTGGTCAATCTCTGAAAGTAAGTATAAGTATTTCTCAGTGTTCCACATACCTTTCAAATATATTCAAGTTGTAATTATCTCTTTTAAAAAACACTGTAGTTGTTCTTTAAAAATTCATATTGCTATTTTATGTACTAGAGTGCTTATGAAAGTCTTTATAGAGAAGGATTTTCCTGGTGACCTCTTTAATGATTCCATCTCTCCTTTTCTAGTCATTAAACATCAGTTGCAAACAGACCAGTTGCAGCCCTCTCCTCTGATTTCCATTAACTTTCCTGGAAAAGTTCTCAGTGCTCCCCACATTGAACCCTTTAAAACTTTTTAAAAAAATTTTTAAACAATTTATTGAATTATATCATTCATACATGAACATTCATAAACTATAAGTGTTTGGTAGACATCATGATCTTACAGAACAAACATGCATAATATCATACAGGGCTCCCACACATCACCCCCCCACACACACCCTACATTGTTGTGAAACATTTGTTAACAAATCATGAGAGAGCACCGTCAAAGTATTACTACTAACTATAGTCCTAATCTTCCTCCCCTATACATTTTTTAAGGATTTATTTATTTATTTATTTATTTATTTTTATCCATTTTTACCCCTCTCCCCCGTTTTTGCTGGTTCTGTGTCCGCCCACCTTGAACCTTTGACATTATGCTGAACAGTTCTGTTCTTAAAGTGATTATATCATCCTTTGTCACTAATGAGAGTGTCTTTCTTTCTTCCTATGTTGTCTTTTTTTGTCTGAAATTTTTTTATTTTGCTTTACTTTTTTTTTTTTAATTTCAAAACTTTAAAGAACAATCGTGCATACCGTACAGGATTCTCATACATCACTCTATCACCAACACCTTACATTGTTGTGACACATGTGTTACAAAATATGAAAGAACATCATCACAATATTACTGCTGTCTATAGTCCATAGCTTATGTTTGGTGTATTTTCCCCACAAACCGTCCTATTATTAATACCATGTATTACTATTGTACATTTGTTAGCGTTCATGGGAGAATGTTCTCGTATTTGTACCGTTAACCACAGTCCATCATTTACCATAGGGCTCACTATATTATGTGGTCCCCTGCCTTGTTCAGTCCATCCAAAGTGTTCACTCACTGGCTCTCAGTTTCACTACAGAGTTGTTTATTCTGAAAAGAGATATCTTTGTCAAAATTATTCCTTATTTCACAGACATCAAGATCAGCTGTATTTGAATATCAATTCACGTTTCCCTTATCTCCACACACTGTCAGTAGTTAAGTGGTCATGAATATACAATTTTGCCATTACTTTGAAGGTCTTATTTATGATAATAAAAGTCATAAAAGCAAAAGATCTCCAGTCAAACTGTTCAAGATAAAGGTTTCTTTACTAAAAGTTGAGGTTGTGCATGTTATTAAAAAATGTAAGACCCGACTTCTGTCATCAATATGCTAATTGTATTCTTGGTGAGATATGAAAGATAAATAACATGACAAGATAGTGTAGATAGTGGGAGTTGTAGGATTAGGGTTGGAGGTGGGGAACAATGGAGAATGAGTATGAATAAACTAGCTGTTGACTAGAGGCAGACAGAGTGAACTTGTTTGGCCTCAAAGAAACTTCTTTTATTTAGAGCTGCCTTATTATGCTAGGACAGTAGTTCTAGTTTGTAGCACTGGTTCTTGGTGCCTCATTGGCTACATAATATATTATTTGGGGAGTTTGTTGATGCCTAAGTTTTAGTTCCAGATTCTGATTTAGTAAGATGAGGTGGAGCCTGAGAATTTATATTTTTACAGAGCACTCCAAGTGAGTCTAACACCAAATCAAGTTTGGAATCTACTGGACCAGAGGTCCCACAGATTGTCCAGATGGCATCTAAGTTTCATTGTCTCTAATTTAACATATGCATAAAATCTTAAAAGGTTAGGTAAGGGATGTTCTTCACTACAGACGTTAAAATGTTACCTAACTGCAGAAGTTATTTGTGATGATCGAGTGGTTTTTTGTTTGTTTAAAGGAAATTGGAAATTGGGAGAATTTTTTTAACCCTGGACCTCAATTGTGGGAGGCCGGTGCTCAACCACTGAGCTACACTGGCTACCCCAAGTTGGTTTTTTCATTGTTTTGTTTTTGATTTTGGGACATGCCGGGGATTGAACCTGGGACCTTGTATGTGGGAAGCCGACGCTCAACCACTGAGCCACATTGGCTCCCCTGAGTTGGTTTTATCGATTGCTTGTTGTTTGCTTTTTGTTTTGTTTTGTTTTGTTTTGTTTTGTTTTGTTTTTTTAGGAGGCACCAGCAACCAAACCTGGAACCTTCCATGTGGGAAGCAGCGCTCAAAAGCTCGAGCCACATCTCCCTGCCTTGCCCTCCTGTGGTTCTTATACATGGAATTGAGGAAGACTTAGTATTCTGAGCTTTTTTTCTAGGAAAGGAGGCTGTTTGACTCCGGTCACTTGAGTAGTATCTTTCAAAACCATTTTATACAATCTGGCTAAAATCTTGTTTTGACATTTCAACTAAGGTCCATGGATATTCAAAACAGACTTTGGGTAACTTTATGGTTCTATCTGTCTCCTTTACTAGTGCTTCTCTTTTCTCCAGTCCATGTCCCAGAGCTCCGTCCTCAGACCTCTTCTCTTTTCTAGGTACAGTCACGTCTTATGGGATCTGATCTGGTCTTCTGGCTTTGAATATCATCTATGTCTTGAAGATTCCCAAAGTTATAGCTCCTGTTTGGATCCTCTCCCAAACCACAGACTCATATAGCTAGTGCCTACTTAAATCTACACTTGTATATCAAATAGGCTTCTCCAACTTTTCATGTCCAGAACTGAATTCCTGATCATTACCAGCCTACTCTACCCACAGACATCTCAGTCCCTGGCTACCCTAACTAATGGTTCAGGCCCCAAAACAAACCTTGAAGTCATCCTTGACTCTTCTTTAATCCCCTCATACTCTACACAACAATTTCTCAGCAAATTCCATTGGTTCTATTCTAAGAATATACCCAGAATCTGACTATTTCCCACCACCATAACAGTTTTCTAACTTGTTCCAAACCACCTGGATTATTGCAGTAGTCTGCTAACAGGTCTCCTTGCATCTGTCCTTGCTCCCTTTACAGTGTATTTTCCCTGTAGCTGTCAGTGATCCTCATACATGCAAGTCAGCTACAAGGGCCTGAAATGTCTTACATGATGTAGCTCCCCAGTCTCTCCCTTGCTTCCTCCACTCAAAGCATATGGGATTGGTCTCCTTGCACATCTCCAAACATGCCAAGCAATTCTTTGCACTTGCCAGATACTCTCCTGGATCTCCCCCCTTCTCTCCTTCAGGTCTGTGTTCAGTGTCCAGTCAGGAAGGGCTTCCCTGTCCACCCCGGGCTCCCCTTTCCCCAGATCCCCTCTTCCCCTCTCTGCTTGATTTTTCCCCATAGTACTTATCAATGCCTTTCATACTGTATACCTTTTCAGTTGTTTATTGTTCTTTCAGGAATGTAAACTCTTTGAGGGCAGGGATTCTTGTCTCTTTTGTTCACTACTGAAGAGAAAATGTGCCTTGCACATTTAAGTGCTTAATAAATATTTGTTGGATAAATGAATGGTGATCTTTATGAGGAATGAGGCACTAAGTTGCTGATTAAACACTCTTTGTCCATGGTTGTCTCATCCCCTAGTAGTTTTCATGTTGGCTGCTCAGCCAATGACTGAGGAGTCCCAGTTATCATTATCTGGAAGTCTGTCTTCTGGAACCTTTTAGTTTCTCCAGAGAAGAACCTGGGAATGGTGGGGGTTCAAGGTGGCAGGGGTGAAAGCACAGCAACATATGTTTGGCTGCTGGCATTCTGAGAGCTGGGTGAAAGGAACTGAGGGTCCCACAGTTTGTTATGTAGACTTCCATTTAACTATCCTAATTTTAGCACCACAGCTCAAATCCCTGTGTCTGGTGTCCCCAGATGCAGAGCAGCTTTGGTTTTCTTTTTTTCCTTCCTTCCTTCCTTCCTTCCTTCCTTCCTTCCTTCCTTCCTTCCTTCCTTCCTTCCTTCCTTCCTTCCTTCCTTCCT
>PVKH010032079.1:0-12223 GCA_004027955.1 Chaetophractus vellerosus | reverse complement strand
CTTGCCAATCTGTGTCTTCCAGTCCAGACTTGCCTTCAGACTTCTAAATCTTTATGTGAAACTGCTCATACAATCTGTATATAAGAATACCCCACAGGATCCTCAAATTCAATAAATTTCACATCCTTAATGTCAAATTTACTCTTCCTCTGCTCTGGATCATAGATAATACTGCTAACCCAAGTCAGAAACCTGGGATACAAGACAACTAAATTCTCGTCATTCACTGTCTACATCCAACAAGTCACTATCAATTATATCTCCATAATAAATTTAGAATGTGTTCCTACTTCTCTCGTGCTACTTTTTCTGTCACTATTTCCTATCTTTTATCACTTATGACCTAGAATATTTTGTCATATACTGTAATTGTTTTACTTCTTCCAACTTTTGCTTATTTCTATTCTTCACATTATTGCCAAAGTGTGTGTGTCACTCTAAAGCATACACATATTACTAAGTGAAATAAGTGGTGATGTTGGGAATGACAGTGTTATATGAGGATATTCATTACATCATCATGAAATTAAGAATATGGTTTCCGGGCCCGGCTAGATAGCTCAGTGGATAAAGAGCTCGCTGGGAAACCACATGGGAGGCCCTGGGTTCGGTTCCCGGGGACCTCTCCTGGCGGGCGGACCGCCTTGAGAATGGCAGGCCGCCATGGGCGGGCCAGAGCCGCCGTGGGCAGGTCAAAAAGCTGCCACGGACAGGGCAAAAGCCGTCACGGGCAGGGCAGGTCGCCCGCGCGAATGGAGTGCAGCCAGCCACCGGCGAACTGAAAAAGCCGGCCGTGATGGAAGCAGAAACCGCCCACAAGCGGGGAAAGCCGTGCCTGCGCAGTGACCAAGTCTCGGCGCGTCGCCGCAACGGGGGGGAAGGGGAGATATGTAATAAAATAAATAAATCTTTAAAAAAAAGAAAACAAACAAAAAAAAAACGAATATGGTTTCCTTTTTGTGTCCTCTAAAGGTCTTCTAAAACGGTTTTGTTTTGTTTAAAAAAAACTGTAGTGTGGTAAAGAATAAACAAAAGTTTGAAATCCCATTATATTGCAGCATGTTTAAACAGAGAAGAAATTTTTAAAAGCTGTTATCAAAGAGCTGCATGTTTAAGTGTGAACCAAATCAATGAGTGTCATTTTAATTGTTTTAACATATATGTACACAGCAGAAGGAGGGAAGATTTACAGTCTGAAAGCATCTTCCCATAGTCGCTTCTTCAGAAGTACATTTTTCCCCCGAAAGTTAGTCTTTCACACATAAGAAACTAGAAACTAATTTAATGTTGATAGGTTCAAAAATATCTGACAAAGTTGCCTTTTGGATTAAAGAAGAGTTTCAGAGAATACTCCATCTGTCTTCAATAACATGATTTCTTATATATTACTGAGCATTCAGTTATTATAAACTAGAATGAAGATAATGGCTTTAATATATTTATGTGTGTTGAAACTATATTTGGGGCTGGCTCGATAGCCCAGTGGATAGGGCGCCGGCATACCACATGGGAGGCCCCGGGTTCGATTCCCGGGGACCTCTCCTAGCGGGCAGACCGCCTTGAGAATGGCAAGCCGCCATGGGCGGGCCGGAGCCGCCGTGGGCAGGGCAAAAAACTGCCACGGACATGGCAAGAGCCGCTACGGGCAGGGCAGGTCGCCCGCGGATGGAGCGCAGCCAGCCACCCACGAACTGAAAGCCGGCCGTGAACCGACGCAGAGACCGCCCACAAGCGGGGAAAGCCGCGCCTGCGCCGCAGTGACCACTCTCGGCGCGTCGCCGCAGCGGGGGGAAGGGGAGATATGTAATAAAATAAATAAATCTTTAAAAAAAAAAAAAAAAAGAAACTATATTTGAAATTGAGTTGTTGGTTATCACAGGAGGAAGAAAGAAAAATGGTTAAAAGACCCATAGTTGTGATATCCTCTTTTGAAGATCACATTTAGGAAAAATATTAAGAATAACGGTAAAATTTATTTCCATGGGATCTAAGCAAAAATATTAAAAGAACTTCCCTCACTATTTGTTATTTGAAAAATAAGCTGCGTGAGTTTCCCAGAATGCTATGACAAATGCCACGGAATGGGCTGGTTTAGACAATAGGAATTTATTAGTTCACAGTTTTAAGGTTAGAAGAAGTCCAAGATTGAGGCATCAGGCAGGTGATGTTTTCTCCCCAAAGTCTAACATTTTGGTTTTAGCTTCCTATGCTCCTTGGGGTTCTTTAGCTTGTATCTCTGCTACCCAACATCACAGATGTCCTTTCCTTTCACTTCTGGGTTCCATTGACTTCCTATATCTCCCTATGATTTTCTCTCGAAAAAGCCCCCAGTACTCTAAGACACACCTTCATCCATTTGGGCCACATATTAACTAAAAATAACATCTTTAAAAGATCCTTTTCAGAAGAACATGGATTAGGATTAAGAACATGTGCTTATTGTGATACATAATTCAACCTACCATATAAGCAAATACTTTCAGTTTCAGCTTCCTCATGTAAACAGCTTGGAAGTCATCTCTCTGATCCTCACAAGAAAAAAGTTGAAAGCTCAAAATCAATAATTTTTCTTGAACCTATCAGAGAATGGAGGTTGCAGGGCCAACTGCCATCCTGAAATCTCGAAAGACAACTAAATATTCCCACCTGGAACAGAAGCCAATGAAGCCATAAACTGGTAGGAATACTTTAATGGTAATTATGATGAATTGCTGGAGGCTCACCATGAAAGGCCAAGAAAATCACCTATTATTTTAGGCAGAGGGAGTAGGAAGTTATCCTTTTTTATATATCCCCAGTGCATTTTCCATAACAAACCTCTACTGTCCAGTGAAAAAGACTCTGACAGAGCCTTATCGCAAATAAAGAGACAGACAATTTACCAAATCTCTTAGCCTTTCTGTCTCACCTAAGAGGACGGGAAGAAAAGAAATACTTGCAAAGATCAGAGTCCAGGCTAACTAAAAAATTAAATTTTAGAATTTAATCACGAGATTTTAGAATGCTTCCCCTCCCACACACCTTACCATCACATCAACAGACCTTTAGTAAAACAGACAGTAGGTTACAGCTGCAAAAGCAGCACGGCTTTGATTCTACTTAAGCAGGAGTTCTTAGGAAAACACAAAGAAAACACAAACATGAGTACTAGAGGAATTTGAAGTCCTGACACCTATAGGTACAGAAAACATTAAACACAGCCCAGCTCCTCGATAGATTAATATAGATTATTAATATGAATTAGTTAATATGGATTATTAATAGATGTTTTGCTTTTCAATTCAAATTTAATAATTCATGCCTTTCTATTAAAACCCACATATTTCCATTCCTCGTTAAAATGAGCCCGTTGATACTCTTGGAAGCTGGCCCGAAGCTGGCCCCCCCACTCCTGGAATCCTCTCCTCATCTCCTCTGCCCAAAGCTCTGCGAGGTGTCCTCAAATCCAGCGTGACGCTCTGGGCCAAGCCCAGCCTCCACTCTGTAGTTTGGTTCTTGTGGCTTCCGCCATGGGGGCCTGGGTCACTGCGCGAGGCTCTGGCGGGCTGAGGGGGCGGCTGTGCGGCTGGACACAGCACGATGCTCACGTACACGGATCTGTGGACAGCCTCCACCTTTTCGGGGTCCCAGGGCAGAGGCAGACCGGCTCAGACTCAGCAGCTGCCTGGCCAGGCCGGCCCCAGGGCCCTCCTCTTGCTTTTCCACTGAGCCCCTCACTCTTGGCGGCTCCTGGGCCTGTTCCATGTCCTAAAGCTTCTGATGGAGTACGGGTCACTTTTGGCCAGAGTCACTCTCTTCAAGGAGAAAGACGGGAGCCTACACCTTAATTTCTTTCTCTACCACCTCGTTTTTCTCCTCCTACTTCTCATCCCCACTTCTGGAGCCCAGAGGGGCTTCTGGATCCTGCTCCAGGTCCCCCAGTCAATGGAGACTCTCGAGAGCCAACTCTCCGGCAGGAAGAGCAAGGTTCAGGAAAGGCCACATGCCTCATACTAACTGTCTAAGTTCCCATTACCCAATATATCATGTCTGTCTTTCAACAAAATGGCACAGGTCATGCGAAAAGGCAAGAAAAAACAAAGTATGAAGAAACAAGGTAAACATCATAACCAGACTCTCATATGGCACAGAGTTTGCTAGTATCACACAGAAAATTTAAAATAACTAGATAATATGTTAAGCGTTCTAATGGAAAAAGTAGACAACAGACATGATCAGATGGGTAATGTAAGAAGAGATGGGATCTCTGAGAAAGACCAAAAAAAAAAAAAAAAAAAAGTTAGAAATCAAAAACACTAACAGAAATGAAGAATGCTGTTGATTCAGCCCATTAATATCCTGGACACTGCTAAACAAAGAATAGAAATTTCTCAAACTGAAATACAAAGACAAGAAAAAGAAAAAGAAATTGTGTGTCTAAGTACTGCCAGACAATTTGAAAAAGTGTAATGTATGTATAATTAGAGAAAAGAGAATACATCATAAATAGTTTAAATAATCATGATCAATTTAAATTTCCAAATTAATGACAATCAAACCACAGAACCAGGAAACACATAGTGCTAAGCAAATATATAAATGAAATGTATACACTTAATTAAACATGTCATATTAAAAAACTTTCATTGCAGAAAACCAAAGACAAATAGAAACTATTGAAAGAAGTTGGGGGGTGGGGGTAACAAGGGGAATACCTTATCTATAGAGGTAAAAGGGTAAAAATTACAGCACACTTTTTATTCAAAGCCATTCATGCGAGAGTGGGGTGAAATATCAAGCATTGAATGAAAATATATCACTAAACTAGAAATCCATATCCAGTGACATTATCCTTCAGAAGTCAAAGAGAAATAAAGACTTTCTCAGACAAACAGAAATGAAGGAATTCATTCTCAGCAGACCTGCTCTGCAAGAAATGTTAAAGGAAGTAAGTCAATGATAGTGAAATGATATAGGTCAGAAAATCAAATTTACATTTAAAAAGGCATCAGAGAAAGAATAAATGAAGATAAACAAAGTCTTGCATTTGTTCTTAATTGGCCCAATTGATAATATTTGTTTAAAGTAATAATAGTAACAAAGTATTTGTGATTATAGCTTAAAGATAGATGAAAGGAATTACATTAATTTTTTAAAGGACAAGCAACTCTGTCACAAGGTACCAGTCCTACCTATAGAGCAATACAGTGTTAATTAAAAGTAGACAGATTAGTTGTGCATATTGCAAACTCTAAAGGAATCACTAAAAGCATTTTAAAAATAAGTATAATTGATATTCTAAGAGCAGAGAGAAAACTGAATCATATAAAGTGCTCAGTTAAAATTAGAGAAGGCAGAAAAATGAGAAAACATGGGGAAAATGACAAGAGCAATGAACAGAAAAGTTATAAACTATACATACTAATCTAACTTTATCAATAACCTCTTTAAATGTTATTGGCCTAAATATACCAATTAAAATACAGTTATGGTCAGGGTAGATAAAAAAACTAAGTCCTAATTACATGTGTCTACAAGAAATCCACTTTAAATATGAAGGTTAAAAGTAAAAGTGTGGAGAAAGAAATACCATGCTAACACTAATTGAAAGAAAGCCAGAGTAGCTTTATTAATTTCAGAGAAATTGCCTTCAGAACAAGGAAAGTTATCAGGGATGAAAAGAGGCATTACATAATGATAAAGGGGTCAATTCAAAAGAAGACATAATAATCCTAATATGCATAAAAAGAGAGTTTCAAAAATACATGAGGCAAAAAGCTAATAGAAGGGCAAATAGAATTTTTTTAAAAATTGTTCTTATAGATGGCAACTTCAATACCCCTCTTTCAGTAATTGACTAGATCAAGCATGCAGAAAATCAGTAAGAATATAGTTGACCTGAACAGCATTATCATTCAACTTGATCTAATTGATATTTATAGAATTTCCTATCCAACAAATGCCAAATACACATTCGTCTCAAGCTCACATGGAACATTTATCAAGGTAGACCCCTTTTGGGCCATAAAACATACCTCAATAAATTTAAAAAGGTAGAAATCATACAAAGTATCTTCTCAGATCAAAATGGACTTAAATTATAAATCAAAATATTTGGAAAATACCAAAATATTTGGAGATTAAACAACATACTTTAAATAACACTGTAACTCTTGTGTCAAAAAAAAGCCCCAAGAGAATTTTAAGAGTATTTTGAACTAAATTGAAATGACAATAAATTTATAAAAATTTGTGAGATGAAGTGAAAGCAGTTCTTATAGGGAAATTTCAAGCATTCAATGTGTACATTAGAAAAGAAGAAAGATCTATAATCAATCAATAATTTAAACTTCCTCAATAAACTAGAGGAAACATCAGTTTAAATCCGAAGCAGGTTGAATGAAGAAATAATAAAAACCTGAGAAAAAATCAATGAAGTTGAAAATGGGAAAATAATTGTGATTATTTGAAGCTCTATGTATCCCAGAAAATAAATGTTCTTAAATTTAATCCATTCTTGTGGAAATGAACCCATTGTATGTCAGACCTTTTGATGAGGTTACTTCAGTTAACATGTGACCCACCTTAGTTAGGATGGGTCTTAATCCTATTACTGGAGTCCTTTATAAGTGGAGTGAAATTCAGACAGACATAGAAAACCACAGAGGGAGGATCCAGAAGCTGAATGCAGTGGAACTGGGAAGAGAATGGAGAGGCCAGGAGAGGCTGCCCTGTGTCTTGCCATGTGACAAGCAAAGGACCAAAGAACCCAGCCACCAGGCCCAGAACACCACAGATTTCATAAGGAAAACATCGCCTTGATGATGGCTTGATAAGGAATTCTTCCCAGCCTCAATCCATGAGCAAATAATTTCCCATTGTTTAAACAGGCTGCTTTAGGTTCTTGGCTATTCAAAGCAAATACCAGAAAACTGACTGGGTTAAACTATGGGACTTTATATGCTCATGGCTTTAAGGGGGGGGAAATGTCTAAATCAAGGCATCACCAAGATGCTTCCTTCCTGAAGACAGGCCACCAGCAATCGTTGGCTCCTCTGTCATATGGCAAGGCACATCATGGTGCCTGCTAGTCTCTCTCTTCTTTTATGAGTTTCATTTATTTCAATCTCTTGCTTCCATAACTTTTCATTGCATCTGAATTTCATTCTCTTATAAAGTAATAGGATCAAGACCCACCCTGATGGAGGTGGGTCACACTTTAACTGCAGTACCCTCATCAAAAGGTCCTATATACAATAGTTTCACACCCACCAGAATGGATTACATTTAAGAACATATTTTTTTCTGGGGTACATACAGCTTCAAACCACCACAATGACCTGTTTCATAGTATTTGCCTGAACAGCCAAAGGAACTAAAATGATAATAGAGAAAATCAATGAACCCAAAACCTGATCCTACAAAAGAAAAATCAATTTTATAAAACTATAGGCAAGCTAAGGAAGACATAGAGAAGACACAAATTGCTAACAACAAAAATGAAAGAGGTGTCATCACTAATGATCCCATGGATATTAAAAATATAAGAAAAAATACCATGAACAACTCTATACCCACAAATTTTGTAACTGAGATGCAAAAGACAAATTCCTTGAAAGACACATACCTCAGAAATAGGATAATATGAATACATCTTTTCAAAAACTTGAATAGATAATTGATAACTTTCAAAAAAGAAAGCACTAGGTTAAGATAATTTCACTGGTAAATGTTACCAAATATTTAAGGAAGAAATAATACCAATTATATACAATTTTCCAGAATATAATTGCAGAAAAAACACTTCTTAATTCATTTTATGAGGCCATCATTACCCTAATATCAAAACCAGAGAAAGGTATTAAAAGAAATACAAACCAATAACTTCCATGAATATAGATGAGAAATCTAACAAAATAGTAACAAACCCAATCTGAAAATGTATAAAAGATTTATACACAATGACAGGTGGTGTTTATTTCAATATGTAAAGCTCATTTAACATCGGTTAATCAACTAATGTAACCCACCATATCAAAAGGCTAAAAAAGTAAAATAGAACTCTTAACAAACTAGTAATTGAGGGGAACTTCTACAACTTGTCTATAAAGAACATCTATAAAAATCTGCATTCAATATCATACTTAATGGTGAGAAACTGGATGCATTCCCCTAGGAGCAAAAACATGGCAAGCATGTTCCCTGTTACCACTTGTCTTAGTTTTCTAATGCTACTATAACAAATACCACAAAAAGATTGGCTTAAATAGGAATTTATTTTCTTGTGGTTTTGGAGGTAAGAATTACAAAATCAAAGTCTTGACAGGCCACACTTTTTCTTGGCATCTCTAGTGTTCTGGCATTAGCTTGCCACAACCCTTTGGGTTACTTGGCTTGTGTCACTACCTCCAGCACATGGTAATTTGCCTCATTCTCTGGAATCTTCTGACTTCTCCCAACTTCTGGCTTCTTCTGACTAACTATATCTGAATTTCTTTTGTTTATAAAGATTGCAGTCATATGCATTAAAGCTCACCCTTATTCAATTTGGCCATATCTAAATAGGATATTTGAAGACCCTATTCACCAATGAGTCCACACTTTCACTAATAATAACACCTTCAAATGTCCTATTTACAAATAGATTCACACACATAGGACCATGGGTTAAGACTTGAACATGCCTTTTGGGGGTATTTGATTCAATCCACAACACCACTCTTACTCAACATCATACTGGAAGTTCTAGCTAGTGCAATAAATTGTAAAAGGAAATAAAAAGTGTACAGATTGGATAGGAAGAAATTAAAAACTTTTTGTTTGCAGATGACATGATTATCTTTGTAGAGAAACACAAGGAATCAACAAACAAAGAGTAAACTTCCTGGAACTGATGAATGATTATGACAAGGTCAAAAGATCCAAGGTTAATGTACAAAAGTCAAGCCCTCTCCTATAATTGAGCAATGACAATTGGATTTTAAATTTAAAAAATGATTTGCAATAGCACCCCCCCCCCATAACTGAAATACATAAGTATAAAATTAACTGATTGTTTACAGGCCCTAAAGGCAGAAAACTACACAACTAGAAAACTCTAATGGAATAATTGAAGAAATATTCCACATTCTTGTATCAGAAGATTCAATATTGTTAAGATGTAAATATTTTATGAAATGATCTATAGATTCAATACAATCCTAATCAAAATCCCAGCAGCTGTTTTAGAGATTCACAAAATGATTCTACAATTTATATGAAAAAGGAAAAGTCCCAGAATAACCAAAAGAATAGTGAAGAAATAAATTGGAGGGCACTACCTGACATCAAAATTTACTATAAATCTATAGCAATCAAGACAGTGTAATATTGGCAAAAAATAGACAAAATGGAACATACTAGAAAGATGAGTTATAGACCCACACAAATTTGGTCAACTGATCTTTGACAAAAAGCAAAGTTGATTTAATGTAGAGTTTTAAACAAAAGGTGTGGGAAAATTTGGTATTAATATGCAAAAAAAAAAGCTAGATCAAGATTTTACACTTTTCACAAAAATTATCTCAAAGTGGATCTTATACCAAATGTAAAAGGCAAAAATATGAAATTTCTAAATGAAAACATAGGAAAAATCTAGGTGAACTTCACTTTGGCAGTGAGTCTTTAGATACAACAACAAATGCTTGATCAATTTAAGAAAAATATTGGTAAGTTGTACTTTATTAAAATTTTTAAAATTCCACCTGGAAAATATATGATGAAAAGGCAAGCCACAAAAGGGAGAAAATATTTATAAAACACACATCTGTAAAGGACTTGTCTCTAAACTATAGAAATAACTCTTAAATCTCAACAATAAGAGAACAAACCAAATTACAAAATAGGCAAAATACCAGGACAGAAGATAGTCAGATGACAAATAAAGTAAATGCAGAGTTGCCCAAATTCATTTGTCATTAGTGAATCACAAGATAAATACCACCACAAACAAGTTAAATACCACTATAATGGCAAAGGAGATATCTTGCACACATATTGGAATAGCTAAAAAACAAAACCTAATAATATCAATTGCTGGTGAAGATGCACAGTAATAGGAACACTCACTTATTGCTGGCTAGAATGCAAACTGGTGCAGCTGCTTTGGGATACAGTTTTACAGTCTGTTACAAATCTAAATATAGTTTTACCATATGATCTAGCAATTGTGGTCCTAGGTATTTACACAAGTGATTTAAAAACTATGTCCACACTAAACCCTCATCCAAATGTTTATACCAGATTTACTCATAATTATCAAAAATTGTAAGCAAACAAAATGTCTTAATAGGTGAATAAATAAACAAACTTTGGTACAACCACACAATGGAATACTGCTCAGCAATAAAAAAAAATGAACAAACACATCTCAAAAATATGTAGACAGAAAGGCAGGGATTGTGGGGAAATGGTAGAGTAGGGAGCTCCAGGACTTAGTCCTTAAAACAGAATGACTATTAAATGGTCAAAAACTGTCTGAAACAACTATTTTGAAACTCTGGCAACCAGAAGAACACTGCACAGCATCCAGGGAAGAGCAGAGGAAGAGGTTAATAAATTATAATAAAGAACAATAAAGTATTCTCTGCACTGTGACTACTGGCACCCATCCCCCACTCTCATGGCAGGCTGCAGTGGTGACAGAAAGGGACATAAAAATACACTTTCCCAAGACCAGGGATTGACACAGCCAGTCACTGATCAAGGTTTTCGATTAGTGACTTCAGATGGCTAGAAGCTGTCTCTGAGAGCAGCCATTGTTTCAACCAGCCCCAGACAAAAGATGCAGTGGGGTGGGGGGGGAATTTAAGATGCTATGCTTCCTCAGGGCTGCAGGGAAGCATTAGCTGAAGGGCTGTGTTTGCTAGGAAGGTCAATGAAGCTCAGCTTCTGGCAGCCTTCATAGAGCTTTTAATGTCTGCCCTGATCCCCTCCCCAGGCCATTTTGGAGCATAGGTCTGCACTCGCTTTTTGAGCCACTGGCCTGATTTCATCTGAGAAAGAATGACTTGGAAAAGTCATCTCTGGAATGCCTCTCCTTCTTGATTTTGCCCTCAAGGAAAAAACAATTTGAAACAACAAAAAGAGTATAAGAAACTGTAGAGACGAACAGAATGGGGTAAAGATATAGCAGCTTCAAACACCCAGAAGTAAATCTGTCTCCTGGGAAAGAGAGGATACAACCAAACCCTGTAAACAAAGGAACTCCGAAACAACTAATGAGCCAATCCCTAGGACAAGACATAGGTCAGAGAAAGACAGAGAAAATCTTACACACTGTAATTGCTTTGGGCAGACCTTTCTGATAGGAAGGCTGAAGTTCAAAAAAATCTCTGTCTTATCACCAGCTGGTCACAAAACCAAGAAACAGACATCTCAGGGAATATATCCCAGAAATAACATTTAAAAATATTAAAATGCACAGTATACAATAAACAAATACAAGACAAGGAAATAGGAAATGATAGCCCATTCAAAGGAAGAGGATAAAAATCCAGAAAACTCCAACAAAGAATACCAGAACGTGGAAACACCAAAAAAATCCTTTAAAAAAAAATGATCTGAACAATGCTCAAAGAGAAGATGGAAAAGGCAGAGAAACAACTAAAGGGTATCAGGAAAACAATGAATGAGCAATAGGAGAATCTTAGTAAAGAGAGAATTTTTTTAAAGGATCCAAACAAAACTAGTGGGTTGAAGACAACAATAACTGAAAGAAAAAATTCCCAGGATAGCATCAAGAGAAGATTGGAGCTGGAAGAAGAAATAATCAGTAAATTCAAAATCAAAATACTCTAAATGAGTTTGCCTGAGGAACAGAAAGGAAAAAAATATATAAAAATTGAAAATAGCCTAATACACATCTGGGACACCATCAAGCATACCAATACACATATTATGTGAGCCCCAGAAGGATAAGAAAGAGATAAAGTGGCAGAAGGAACTTAGCAAAAGCCATGAAAATGCACATCTAAGAAGTTCAGAGAACACCAAATAGGATAAACATGAAGAAAAATACACCCCTTCATTTATTAATCATACTTTCAAATGTAATTGATGAGGAGAGATTTCTGAAAGCCACAAGAGAAGAGCAATATGTTATGTAGAAGGGAGTCCCAATTAGACTGAGGGCTGATTTCTTATAAAAAATCATGGAGGTAAGAAGGCAATGGGTTGAAATACTTGAAGTGCAGAAAGAAAAAAA
>PVKH010032078.1:0-12204 GCA_004027955.1 Chaetophractus vellerosus | reverse complement strand
TTTATCCTTTAATTCAATGAATCTCTGGGAAGAATTTTCAGGGGATATATTATGTTGCCATGCTGATAACATTTCTCAGACAGCATACTTCTTGCCAAAATCTCATTGTTTGGGCCCCTGCTCTGAAACCATGAAGTCAGCCCCAAACATGCAGCCAATGGGAACCAGGCACATGAGGCCAAAATTAAAATTATTTTTAACAATATATTTTCCTTAACCCAATATATTAAAATTTATCATTTTGACATATGAGATATTAATGAGATAGTTATTTTTTCCTATGTCTTTGAAATCTGGTGTGTATTTTACACTTATAGCACCTCTAGATGGAGACTCATCACATTCCAAGTACTCAGTAGCCTTATGTGGCCAGTGGCTACATACTGGACAGCATTTCTAGATGACCTTGACATAGTAAGAAGTACAGGAAGGAGAAGGGTGGAAAATATTTATGCTGAAGCCTTATTGGAGAAGGAAAACAACAGATATCAATTAATTCTAGTTACTGGTAAAAATAAAATCATAATCTGTCTTTTTTTTATTATTATACATCCCCCCCTTTTTGCTTGTTCTTGTTGTGTTCATTTTTCTCTGCATTCCTCTGTGTCTGCTTGTCTCCCCCTGCTGGGGTGACCTGCCGAGTCAGCTCACCGACTCGGCGGCCGCGCCTGCTCATGGGGGCTCACCCTTGCTCGCAGGGGCTTGCCTTTTTTGCCCGCAGCAGTCTGCCCCGCCTGCGTTGGCTTGCCTTCTCGAGGCAGTCCACCCGTTGGAGGAGGCCCGGGGACCGAACCTGGGGCCTCCCATGTGGTAAACCAGTGCCCTACCAACTGGGCTATACAGCTGGCCCCTATAATCTGTCTTAACATAGTATAAGTGATTGTAAGAAGTACATAACTTTCAAAAAATGGCAAAAATATATAAATCAAAGGCAACTTGATGAATCCAGTAAAAGCCTGCACATGCACAGTGAGCAATATAAAAAAATTAAAATGAGAGGTCATGACTAAGTCCAAATATAGTAATCACAGCCAGTAGGAAGGAACAAGATTCACCTATTAAAAGATAAGAAATGCTCAAATAGGATTTTAAAAAAAGAGAAAAGGTAAGCATTTGACTGTCTTGTTTAATACACACACACTTGAAACAAAATGAGGAGAAAGAGTGAAAATAAAGGAACAGAAAAGATGAGCAAGGCAAATACTAAAATGAACAAACAAAAAAAAGTGAGAAAAACAAAACAAAAACAAAAAACAGGTATGGTTAATGCTGGACAAATGGATTTCAAGCAAAAAAACTTAAAAGAGCAAATGATACCTCATAATGATAAAAGGAACAATGCATCAAGAAGATATAATATTCACAAACCTTTCTAGGTTTAAGTCATGTACAAAAAACCTATGAATAATAAAAAGAAACTTACAATTCTAAAAATAGAAGCAAGTGAGTTTAACCTATTTTTCTTAGAATTCAATATAGAAATATGCAGAACTAGATACAAATAAAGGGAATTTGAATAATTCAGTTGATAAGCTTCATCCAAGAACTATGTCTAAGTCTTTCTCTCTCTAAAGCAGAAAATACCCATAGATTTTTTCCTTAATCATATTTATTATAAAAGTTTCCAAATATACACAAAAGTGAGATAGAACCAGCTCCCTGTATCCAATCCCAGCTTCACCTGTCTCTCCTTCCTGATTTACTCTCTTTCTCCACCCTGTGAGATGGATCTTCATGGACCACAGTGACGGTGCCCCCACCCCACCACCGGCCCTGATTGACTGATGGGGAGACCCAGCAGGACACCAAAGAGGAGAGGAGGAGAAGTGAGGGCTCTCCTTCTTGCACCTCAGTCTCCACCCAAATGGGCAGCTCCTGTCAAGCAGCTGCTCCACAGAGCTCCACAGGGTCAGATGACTGCCCCTTCTTCTCTCTCTTTACACTGAAGAGCATTGTGGCCTCTTCCTTGAGTGACCCTGACTAATGCCATCAGCATTTTGCCATTGTCAATTCATCTATTTCCTACCCTCAACCCCAACACGCATATACTTTTTTGTGGGAAGAATACCTGTTTTAAAGAAATTCTCAGACATTTTCACTCTTAAATAATAAATATGCATCTTCAAACAGGGTGCTCAATTAAACAACCAAAACACTAACAACCCAATTTTTAAAATGGGCAAAGGACTTGACTAGACATTTCTCCAAGGAAGATATACAAATGGCCAATAAGTGCAATAAAAAGATGCTCAACCTCAGGTGTCATCCGGGAAATGTAAATCAAAACCATGACATACCACTTCCCGCCCAAGTTATTTTTCTTTTCTTAAGAAAAGAGAAAGAAAATAACAAGTATTGGAGAGGGTGTAGAGAAATTGGAACCCTTATGCATTGCTGGTGGGAATATAAAGTGGTGTAGCCACTGTGTAAGACAGTTTGGAGTTTTCTTAGAAAAGTTAGGGGTCGGCTCGATAGCCCAGTGGATAGGGTGCCGGCATACCACATAGGAGGCCCCGGGTTCGGTTCCTGGGGACCTCTCCTAGCGGGCAGACCGCCTTGAGAATGGCAAGCCGCCATGGGCGGGCCAGAGCCGCCGTGGGCAGGGCAAAAAGCTGCCGTGAACAGGGCAAAAGCCGCCATGGGCAGGGCAGGTCACCCGCGAATGGAGCGCAGCCAGCCACCCGCGAACTGAAAGCCGGCCGTGAATGGAAGCAGAAGCTGCCCACAAGCGGGGAAAGCCGCACCTGCGCAGTGACCAGTCTCGGCGCGTTGCCACAGCGGGAGGGGGGAAGGGGAGATATGTAATAAAATAAATAAATCTTAAAAAAAAATAAAAGTTAAACATGAAATTACCATCTGAGGTGACAATTCCATTCCTAGTTATTGAAAGTAGGGATTGGAACAGATACTTTTACATCAATGTTCATAGCAACATTATTCATAATAGTCAAAATGTAGAAGCAACCCAAGTGTCCACCAAAAGACGAATAAATAAAATATAGTATATACACACAATGACTTATCAGTCAGTCATAAAATGGAATGGATAGAAGCTAAAACATGGGTGAACCTTGAAAACATTATGCCGAGTGAAATAAGCCAAAACCAAAAGGACAAATACTTTTTCACTTTTATGAAATATCTGGAATAAGCAAATTCATGGAGACAGAAAGTAGATTAGAGTTTCCCAGGAGCCAAGGAATGGGGAGAAAAGAATACTATTGCTTAAAAGGTATAGAGTTTCTGTTTGGGGTCATGAAGAAGTTTTGGTCACTGTCAGTGGTGATGGTAGTACCACACTATGGACACAATTAATGCTTCTGAATTGTACACTTAAAAATGGTTAAAATGGGAAATTTTGTGTTATGTATATTTTACCACAATGAAAATTTTATAAAGGGGGATGTTGTTCTGACATAATCACAATGCCATATGATTCTTAATAAAAAAATAAGGGGCCGGCTCGATAGCCCAGTGGATAGGGCGCCGGCATACCACATGGGAGGCCCTGGGTTCGATTCCCGGGGACCTCTCCTAGCGGGCAGACTGCCTTGAGAATGGCAAGCCGCCATGGGCAGGCCGGAGCCGCCGTGGGCAGGGCAACAAGCTGCCACGGACAGGGCAAGAGCCGCCATGGGCAGGGCAGGTCGCCCGAGGATGGAGCGCAGCCAGCCACCCGTGAACTGAATCAAGCGCCGGCAGTGAACGGACGCAGAGACCGCCCACAAGCGGGGAAAGCCGCGCCTGCGCAGTGACCAGTCTCGGCGCGTCGCCGCAGCGGGGGGAAGGGGAGATATGTAATAAAATAAATAAATCTTTAAAAATAAATAAATAAATAAATAAATAAAAATTCCTTAATATCTGCTGATATACAGAACATTTTCAAATTTCCCTAATTGTCTAAATATGCCTTTTACAGTTTGTTTGAATCAAGGTTTTTTAAACTTGCCCAGAAGGTGAGTTTAACAGGTTAAAATAACAATTATCACAACAATAACAACAGGAAAACCCAGGTAATTTCTTGATAATAAACTTTTTTAACGTCCTATAATAATCCTACTTGCTATTTGCGAAACACTGAAAAATGTGATTTATTGAGGGTGAGGTGCAAGATGGGAGAATGATTGGCATAAGACAATTGGTTTCTTTTTGCTCATACACAATGGTTATAAAAATAAGGATGAATTTGCAAAGAGTTGTTCAGGGATGTATAGGATAATGAAAATAAGGTTTGGCAAGTTGCTAGAATGGAAGGTATGTTAGCTTCCTATGGCTGCTGTAACAAAATACTTCAAAGTGGATGGATTAATTCAAGAAATGTACTTTCTATCAGTTTTGGAGACTAGAAGTCCAAAATCAATATATTGGCAGAGCCATGCTCCCTGTGAAGTCTCTAGGGAAGTGTGTTCCCTTGGCTCATAGCTGTGTCACTCCAATCTCTGCCTCCATCCTCATATAGCCGTCTTCCTTGTGTGTCTCTGTGTGTGTCCAAATCTTCTTCTATAAGGTCAACAGATATTGGGTTTAGGGCCAACCCTAATCCAGTATGACCTTGTCTTAATTTAATTGCATCACCAAAGACCCTATTTCCAAATAAAGTCACATTCACGGGAAGTAGGGGTTAGGACATCAACACATCTTTTTGGAGGACACAATTCAACCCACAACTGAAGATAAAAGAGGTGCCGTTTATATATAACCCATTATGAGCCCTGGCATAAGGACATATGACAGGCTCATCTTAAGCCCTGGCATGAGTGTCAGTCAGCTGTGGCTAATATCAGTAATTTGTTAATAACATTAAAATACCAACAATGACAAAGAATATGAGTTGGAGATCTACAAGCACACAAGAATGCGAGCAATATTATTGAAATGAATAAAATTTTAAATCCTTTCCAGAATCTCTTTCTTATTGTCAATATTAATTGACAGTTAATAAAAGACTTTTTATTTTTATAATTCTTATTTTACCATTATTATTCTTTTTGCTTTTTACAATTCTTATCTAAAACTTCTATCTGGGGGACAACTTAATTTCCTTTTGCTCTAAGAAGGGGATGAAGTAAACTCAGACTAACTGTCCTTTCTAATACCATGCATTACAGATTGCTTAGAAATATTTCAAAAGTTGTGCTTACACAATGTTGAATACTGACTTTAGAAATTATTAATTCAACAAATCTAAATAAACTTCCAATCAAGAATAACTTAAGTGATTTCATAATGTGTCTAAATATTGACTGTCGTTCTTCAACTTTTGAGTGTTTCAGTAGCAAGATGAGGAAATACCAAGCAGGGATTAAAATCCCAGCATTCGGGCCATTACACACTCAGACTTGTATAATGGTTCGGAGGCACATGGGAAAGGTGAGCACAAGCTTATCCTTTTCATGACACCTTTGCTCTCTCTCTTGCATCTCAGCTCTAGGAGGTCAGTTTTAATATCTAGCATGTATTCCTATTCTTTCCCTCTTTGTACTCAAGGGGCATTATTGATTTGAGTCTCTTTTTCACTCTAACTTGTATTCTGCTGCCTTAAAAATCAGATGTCATAATTCTTAGTGCCATACCACATAGCCCAAAGTGGATTTTGTCATACAGTACCAGAGAAGGGGTCAGCCAGATGCCAAAACACTGCTCATGCGGCATTTTTACGCTTTGTAGGAGATGTTAGAATGTTGTATGTTACCGAAACTTACATTTCTACCTCCTATGCCTTCTGGATGCACAATGATTTATATACCAGCGTTTCTCCATAAGACCAAAAATACAGAATTACATGGATTGCTCATTTCCTTTCTGTGAGATATTTCCTTACATAGGCTGCTCTTCCTTGTGATTTTATGGTACTCTGAGCCATAGGACACAGCATTTCCCAAACACGTTTGTCTTGCTTTAACCCAGGAGACCATGTGATCAGTACAGCGTTTCATAGTCCTTTTTCTTTCTAAATTGTAAGACTACATCACTAATTGAATGATCCATCAATAGACAGATGCAAACAAATGTCTTACAAGGGTGTCACATGCAAGGCCACTGACTGAAGCTATCTCCTGAAACAAGGCAAGGGTGGAAACAGGAATCATTTTCCAAAGAAAGGAAATAGGTGGATAGGAACTCACCCTCAGGGCAAAGCTGCCTCCCTATTACAGTACTAGAGTTGTAAATAAGGGTAAGTTAATAGGAAAAACATATTTTAAAGGAAATTATCCAGAATAATGCAAGTTTTGAGCAATGCCGTCCAATCTCACTTTAAAGATGAAGTAACTGAAGAGAAAAACAAGTAAAACTAGCAAGAGGCATTTGTATAACTAGAACGTAAGGGCCTAATTTCTCAGCCAAAGTTATCTCCACGCAAAGGTCTTGCTCCTTGGTAATTTGTGTAAAGTTAACCCTGGTTCAAAAAGAATAGCATTGACCTGAAGATAAGGCAGTGATCATGACTCTAAAGACAGCCTTAAAGACAAAGGAGGAAATAAATGGCTGTGGGGCTAGTAAGACTTGTTCAACAGCAAATACCTGGGCAGGTGAGCTTACCTGCATAGAATCAAACACACATCAGGGGACCCATAACTGTATGGCCACGGGTATATCTTGAATGGTTACTCAGTCTCTACCAATGCCACCAGCTTACAGATCCTCCAATCAGGTTTTCAACTAATTGGGCTCTTGCCCTATTTCTCATTTCTTCTCTACTACCTGAGTGTACATTTATTTATTCAATTTTAACTGAATATATATAGGAATACATACTTATTTTGATAAAAGATTTTTTCCCCACTTGGAAATAAATCAGGTCTGTTTTAGGCTCCAAAATTGAATGGCACATAGTGTATTTATGTAGTTTTGAATCTGGGTGTTAGTCCCTCCTTGATATACAGACAGTTGGAAAGTGTACACTTCTTGTCATACGAGAGGGCATTATGGTTATTGTTTTAGAACTGCCCACAAATGGGTTTGATGACTGAGTCAAAGACTGTCTTTGACTGTGTATGATGGGAAGTATGGTAAGATGTTTGTACCTCCCAGGCAAAATGCATAAACCACATAAAAGTCAAAAAGAGAAGCCACAGAGCTAATACGGGGATAATAAGATCTGGAGGCTTGATTTGCACTGGAGTCACAGACACTGTGGCTGCCTCTGATACCCACCTGTACCCTTCCCAATTCAGTGAATGCACCCTCTACTCCCAACCGCCAACATGAGCGTCCCTTTGCTTGAGGGCTTTGTCTGGTTGCTGGAGCCTGCCCACAGGTGCCATGGGTTAATAGCAGCCTTTGAACCCTGCCTGAGGGAGTTCATGAATAAACACCCCAGCGCCCTTGCCCCTTGGTTGGAATTACTCTGAGACACTTGCTTTCCACTGTCTCTTAGAGTTCCCCAGCATGATAAAGCTCCAGTTCCCCACAGTGTCAACTGGGTTGATGACATCCCTTTCATGGACTACACTTGCATCTCACGGCCCAAATCCTTGACTGGTGTTTCCTGGGATCACTTCCCAAATAAGCTACTCGCACTCAGATCCTGACTTTGGTCTGCTTCTAGGGGAATCCAGCTAAGACAATGGGAGTTGGCCCACATTTCTCCATAGAATTAGAAACAAGGGGTGAGAGCATTCCATAAAGGCCAGGGCTCTTGCTTAGTGCTCTCTCTCTCTCTCTAATGAGTTTTCTGAGTTCCAGTTGGGTGAGAGTGACCTACTTCTGCATCCCTTCCAACTTGGCACATCCACTGCCAGGAGCAGAGAGCATTGGGGTAAACATGACATTTTCCTCATGCTCAGCAAGAAAGGAAGTTCATTAAATTTGGTATAAATCTTTGCCTTTAAAGTGCCAGTTGGTGATTTATTTTCTCCTTCTGTTTAGATTTTTTAGAGCGTGGGTGCCAACCTCTGGAATCCAATCCAAAACCCCAAGCAAAGTCCTGTTGATAAATCAACAAAAGCCCTGTTTGCACAACGCAAGCCAAATGCAAATCCCTTATCCTTGAGAGCGAGTCTAATGATCATTTTTCAATGTTATAAAAGGTGCTATGTCAAAGCATCTTACTAATTCTCACCTTGGCGTCTAAAAAACACCCTCTGGCTGCCTTCCTTCAAAGAAAATCCACAGATAAATAAAGCCTCTAAAGGAAGACCACGGGCAGCAAACACATCTGAAGGGAAGGAAAATTGCTTCGGGATAGAGGGAGTGGGCCTATCCTCCGCTTATCTCTAGATTGCATTTGGGCAGCGCAGTTCATCAGTGTGTTTCTTCAGCTGCCGAGGTGCTTTAATGTGGTTCTTACAAGGGGTCTTAGAGAAACCTAAAGAGCCCTGCTAACACACTGTTACCCTCTGTTTGCTATTTAGCTGAGACTTGGGCATGCCACTAAATCCATCTGACCCTCTATTTCCTCATCTCAGGATTGCTGAAAGGATTAAATGCCTTCACTAGTTTGTTCCTTCATTTAAGAAATATTTACTGAGCATCTTGTCTGTGCCAGGAATGGGCTCAGCCTGGGAATATACAGGTGACCCAAACAGTTATGACCCTTGGAAAGGAGGTCAGATGTGATGAGTGAGCAGCAAAAGAAAGAGAGGGACAATAAAAAGGAGCCTGATGATGCTGGCATGATCCAAATCATAAGAAGTATAGTCTTTGTGCTAAGAGCTATTGGAAACCATTAAAGTCTATTAAACAAGGGTGGAAGTGCCAATTTGAATAAATTAGGAGGTTGGAAGGGGATGGATGAGATAAGAGATAATAACCACAAGACCTAGACCAGTGGCTGTCATGGCCCAGGCAGTTGACAAGTTCTCACCTCTCCTCTTCACCACTTTCCCCTCAGAAGCAAGTGTTATTATCATCCTACCCTTAACCATCTCCTCTGATGCAATATTACCCAGTAATTGTTAAGCTCAAAACTGCCTCCATGATCCAATTATCCCCATGAGGGCAAAGATCATTTATTCCTTAAGAAGAGGAAATTGGGAATAAAGTTTTATGAGCCAACGTAAAAAAGGCTTCTGTTGTACAAGAATCACTGCAAAATTCTTACACATTTCAAATTAGTGCTCATTGTGAAGCACAAAAGAAGTTATGGAATTTTGTAAGTCATGTTATGTGATCAAAGACAGTTCAAATGATTGAGCAAGAGAAAAACAGATATGTCTTCATAAATATAAGTGCTTGTCCTTGAAAACTTCTTGGCAAGTTGGTTAAATCCATTTTGGGTAATTCAAATAGAATAACTATTTGAATTCACGAGGGCAGTTAGTTTGATATGGGTTCTGCCCATGAAATGTTGAAATAAGGCAAGACATATGAGTTGTTGATTATATAAGACTTTAGCTTGGAAAGTTTGGAACAGCTAGATTTGTGAAAGTAAAGGTATCTAAATACCAAAGGGTGGTTAAATAAAGAGATTTCTGTTGAGCCCATAGCTTCAAGGAAACCAGGAGACTAGATATTAGCTCTGCTTTCAGAACAAAACAAAACAAAACAAAATCTCATGGCTACCAGAAGGTTTGTGGATTTTTTGTTTGTTTGTTTGTTTTGTGTGTGTGTGTGAGTTTTTTGGTTATATTTAGATCAAGATCAAAAAGAAAGTAGTAAGCCCAGTACTGGGTGTAGAGTTAATAATCTATCAGGAAAATGATCTTCAAATTGGAAATTTAAAGAGTGAATGAAAATGATATTGTTAAGTGAGAACTAAAATATCTGGCAGATGAAATCATAGAACTATGCTTGGTGATTTTAAAAAACAAACAAACATGAGAATTGTCAGAAGGCTAGAGAAAAGCAAATTTTGCCATATTTGTTAAAGGTTTATTAGGCTGTATTCTAGAACTGATACATAAGGTAGTTTGCCATTGATCCCTAGAAAAGTTTTAGAAGGAAATTTCAAACCTATGATTTCTAAGCTCTTAGTAAGGAGTGAGTACCAGGAAGCAAAATAAGTTTGCTACAGACCAGTCCTTCCAGAAGGCTGTTGATTTCATTCTTCATTGTGTTACCAAAGAGGAAGATCAGAACCACCTAATAGGTGGGTTTATTTCTATGAAATGCAGACAATCACCAACAAAAAGAGGATTGTGCCAGGGATCTCTATGTTGGAAAATGAAGATTAATTCTTCACTGTTTAAGTACATTTGGGAACATACATCTTTGGAATCAGATTTTTATCCTGGGTTTTCTTTGAGTGTGGTTGGAAAAAATCACTAAAGTCTTTCCTGAAAACTATATTATGCTCAGCAAGAACTTGCTAGCCTGTCAATTGCTACACAAATGCCATGGCATATCATTCCTCCTACTAATATTTAATGCTAAGCCTTCTAGCAGGTGGACAATAAGTTACTGTTGTTTTCTAGATCAAGATAAAATTTTAGAAAGGCAATTGTGTTTGGATCAGCTAACTGATAATAATCCTTTAGTCCTAGACTGATGGGACCTGGGGAAGTTAAATTTCCATGATGAATCTTGACGGAAGCACTCTTCTCTTTGGAAGAGACATCTAGAGGTTTAATGTGGCCAGGAAACTGGTGAGTTTTGCTTTAATGTGGACAGAGGTGCCTGCATTCTTTTCCAGCCAGCTCCATTCCAACATGGCCCCGGAGAAGCTCTGCACGGCAAAACCGTTGCATCATCTGCAGTATATGTACACTTGGTCAGGCTGTGTAAACTTTGACATGTGGGTGTCAATCTTTCTCATATTTGCAGATGGCTTTATCAGAGCGTGATTAGTTTCCAGAACAAATTTGAGGAAAAGAAAACATTACCTACAGTATGTAAGCCAACAGACCAGCTAGTTTTCAGATTTGTCTATTTACATGGGCACTGGATGTTTTGCTAAGGCTCTCTAAAACTGATGGTAATTGAACAGTGCCAGTGTGTTAGTGGAAGCTGATGAGTTGTAAAGGTTTTATAAACAACCAGGGTGGATTTGGCCACAGCCTTTCTAGTAATGTTTGTTAATCTCCCTGAGCAAGTGTGCACCTAACACAATGTAAATACTCCAGAATTTGGAGGTGTCAATAGTGTAACTTTTACTGTTTGTAAAATCATTCTTTGATATCATCAGTAAGTTTACTGAATGTCCCATGGCCAAATATAATAAAACCTTAAGTAAGCGCTTGCAGAGAAATAAGGGAAAACATGTGTTTTATTTTTACCTCACTGCGTGTTTGTTAAAGGATAGGGGCAGACTGATAAATACAGCCCTGACGGTGCCTGGGCGTAAGACTTCTGTCTGGCTGCCAGTTAAGGCTGGTTTTAGTCTCTGCTGATGAGAAGGAAAATGATGTGTTTAAAATTATTAGGTGGCTTAGTTTTTCTATTTAGCTGAGAAGGAATTGCTTTGGAACTTCTAGGGGAAATCTTTACTGACCTCAAATTATCAGCATCTAAGGCAAAGTTTCTTTAAGGGCTATGTCAGGCCGAGTTGGGGTTGTGGGCACAGCCAGTAGCCTCTGTGTGCCGGTCTAGAAAGTCCTGTTCACACACCTGTTTGTGGGTGTGGCTATGCTTTCAAATGATGAAATGTCTCTAATTGGGTCTCCTTTATTGCTGAGTTCCCGTTTTGACCACTAGAGGGCATTGGAAAGGGTTTCCTGGGCAAAGGGGTGAATCCTTTTGAATGTCAGAGAAAAAAATCTTTGAAAGTGTGTGTGTGTTGTGGGTGTGTGCATGCGTGCACACGCTACCAGAGGATCTCACTGACTACCCAGCCCTACGCTGTTATCGGAGAAACTAAGAATATGCAGATCCTGGGAGCCTCTGACAAGACCACAGCCAAGAGGTGTTAACAAGTGGCCCCTCTGGCTGCGATATTGATGGCAAAGGGAATGAAAGGGCAGAAACATTTTAAAGAGGAATTTGTGAGCCAAGATTTGAGCATGACTGGTGCAGCATAGCGGCCCATAAAATCAATACAAGTAACCCAAACCTTAATACCTTGATCCGGGGAAGAGGCTGGCTTTATCAGACACTGGGGTGGGTGAGCAGCAGACAAGCCACCTGTGCTGGGCTCCTATTGACTTTTTCCAGAGAGGTGCTAAGCCAGCCGCAATTAGAAGGCTCCCCCCCCCCCCCCCAGGCATTCTTTCCCTGGGAAAGAATTTTCTGGAAGAAACATGTGAAATAGTAAAAAAAAATCTTTGCAAAATATTCTTCCAGCAACTTTGATCATGCCATATTCTCATTGCAAAAACTGAGAAGCTA
>PVKH010032077.1:0-12211 GCA_004027955.1 Chaetophractus vellerosus | reverse complement strand
CCGGCGTCCCTTCAGGAAGGCCTCAAGGCATCTTCGCTCTTTGCACAGAGCCATTACATGGGCACACATGACTGGCGGAACCTGAGAGTGCGTCCAGCGCGGCCGGGGGACTCAGCAGCAACAGCTTCTCCTTGGGGGTCCGGGCTTTGCCTGCGCGTGCCCAAGGGTCCGGGCCCTGGCAGCCTAACTGGCGCTCCTCCTCGGCCTCCATGCCAGAGCTGGCCCGGGGGGAGGTGGCAAAAGGCAGCTATGCAAACACTGGCAGAATCACTACCACTGCGATGCCAACCTATTCCTATAAAAATGGCCTGTGCATTTTTCAAATCTTCCAAAATATAAAAGGTTTTACAGTAGTTTTGTTTTGTTTGACTACATAGCCTTTTCAGTATTACATTCCTGTGTTTTTCCAAAAGGGCTGACATAAAAAGTAAAAGGATGAAAAAAGAGGGTAAATCTTTTATAAGGGAAAGACACCGTATAAACAGTTCTTTCCAAACTTCTAGAATCAAAACTGCTACTGTTAACGTTTTCATAGCGTTGGCATGACTGACCCAAGGCTGCACGGTCCACTTTCTCAAGTAACTAAATACTACAGTCAACTTCACAGAAAATTGCACAAAGCCCCAAAACAACATTAGAAAAACAAACACATAGACCGTGACCCTTCGCATTTGATTTTTAGACAGTGCAGGGAAAAATGAAGAGGCCCAAGCTCAGGAGCTACATGAAGAGGGCACGGGGGGAGGGGGAGGTTTGGAGGGGGGTCAATGAGGTGCTTGCAAGAGAAGCTGTTTTCCTTGAAAGTGGCAGTCACTAATGGAAACTTGATATTGGCAGAAGCCACAGAATCTCCTTGGCCACTGTCAGTCACCCGAGTCAGAGGAAAGGAGCCTCGGGCTCAGCTCCACCTGCAAAAACCCCACAGCCTGGGTGGAGGTAGGTTAGGTAGGAAGCTACCTAGGTCACCAGACCCAGACAGCTTCAAGGGAGATTTCACCCAACTCTTTAAGGAAGAAATAACACCAATCCCATACATGACTCATTCAGAAAACAGAAGAAAAGAGAACACTTCCGACCTCATTCTGCAGTACACTGCATGAGTAGAGCACTCCATGCTGCAGGGGCCAGTGCCCACCCTCCACTGGTGGTGCAAGCTGCCCGGGGAGCTATTCCAGGGCTGGAATTAGAAGCTCCATTTCTCAAAAACAGGGGAGGAAGAAATGGTTGGGCGCCAACTTCAGCTACTGATTAGTGAATTTGGCTGGCTAAAGTATAATCCTAAGAACAGCTAAAGTTTGAACCTGTCCAAGAGGTCAGCAGTTGCCATTTTAATTCTGCCTCTGACACGAGGGGAAGCAGGGCTTACTGAAAAATCACAGTGAAGGTAGGGTCCGACTTCTTCCCACCCATATCAGACTGCAGGCCTAGCCTAGGCTCCAGCCCCATCTTTGGCTGAGAAGAAGCTGGCAGGACCTACACCAGCCTCTCCTGGCAAGTAAAGGCGCTTTTAGCCAGCACAAACGGGATAGCTGGACCTCCAGGGCTCCATCACTGCACCCCAATAGAATAGGAGGGAAGCTGTGTTTCCTCAGTGTCTCTGGGCAACTGCAGGCACTTTCAGCATGCCTTAATTGGTTTGCTGAGTGCCTTCATTCCATCTCCTCGCCCTCATTCCCAATAGGACAGGAGGGGGATGGTGTTTCTTCAGCCTCTCTGGGCAACTGCAGGTGCCTTTGGCCTGCACAGACTGGATACTTGGACACCTGTAGTTCTATGGAGCCAATATCACCCTAATACCAAAGCCAGATAAAGCTATTAGCAAAGAAAGAAAATTACAGACCCATTTCCCTAATGAATACAGATGCAAAAAATCCTGAATAAATACTTGCTAATAGAATCCAACAACACATTAAAACAATTGTTCCTCATGATCAAGTGGGTTTTATATCAGGCATGCAAGGTTGGTTCAACACAAGAAAATCAATCAGCGTAATACATCACATTAACAAATCAAAGAAGAAAAAACATTGATCCTATCAATTGACACAAAAAAAAGGCATTTGACAAAATATGGCATCCTTTCTTGATAAAAATACTGCAGAAGATAGGAATCGAAGGAAACTTTCTCAACCTGATAAAGACCATATATGAAAAACCCTCAGCAAACACTGTGAAAGACTAAAAGTCTCGCTGAGATCAGATACAAGATAAGGATGCCCACTGTCACCACTGTTGTTCAAGATTCTAGCTAGAGCAATCAGGCAAGGAAAAGAAATAAAAGGAACCAAATTAGAAAGGAAGAAGTAAAACTTTCACTATTCGCAGATGATATGATCCTGTACCTAGAAAAATCTACAACAAAGCTGCTAAAGCTAATAAATGATTTCAGTAGAGTGGCAGTATCCAAGATCTATACAAATACACAAAAATCAGTGGTGCCTATATACACTAGTAATGCATAATCTGAGGAGGAAGTCAGGAAAAAATTTTCCATTTACAATTAATGACTGAAAGAATCAAATATTGAGGCATAAACTTATCCAAGGACATAAAGCACTTATATTCAGAAAACTAAAATGTGTTGCTAAAAGAAATTTTAAAAGACCTAAATAATTGGAAAATATTCCATGTTCATGGAATGGAAAACTAAATATCATTAAGATGTTAATTCTATCCAAACTGGTATACAGATTCAATGCAATCCTGGTAAAAATCCCACCAACATTTTTTAAACAAATGAAAAATACAATTATCGAATTTATTTGGAAGGGTAAGGGGCCCCAAACAGCCAGAAACATCTTAAAAAAGAAAAGTGAACTTAAGAGGACTCTCACTTCTGGACTTTAAATCATGTTACCTAGCTACAGTAGTAAAAACAGCATGGTACTGGCATAAAGACAGACACATCAACGATGGAACTGAAATGATGGTTCAGAAAAAGACCCTCACATCTATGGTCAAGTGATTTTTGACAAGATTGACAATCCCTCCCAACTGGGGCAGAACAGTCTAGGCAACAAATGGTGCTATGAGAAATGGATATGCATAGACAAAAGAAAGAAAGAGGACCCACATCTCACACATTATACAAAAATTAATTCAATTTGGATCAAACACATAAATATAAAAGTTAGAACTACAAAGCTCCTAGAAGAAAATGTAGGAAAACATCTTCAAGACCTGGTGTTAGGTGGCGCGTTCTTAACCAAAAGCTCGAGCAATGGAAAAAACATGGATAAATGGGGCCTCCTCACACTTAAACGCTTTTGTGATTCAAAAGATTTTGTCAAGAAGGTGAAAAGGCAGCCCACTCAATTGGAGAAAATATTTGAAACCACATATCCAATAAAGGTTTGATTTCCATTCTAGATAAAGAGATCGTACAACAATAAAAATAAAAGAGATCGTACAACAATAAACGTGCAAGCAATCCAATTTAAAAATGGGCAAAAGACTTCAATAGACATTTCTCAAAAGGGGAAATAAAAATGGCCAAAAAGCACATGAAAAAATATTCCATATCACTAGTTATTAGGGAAATGCAGATCAAAACTACAATGAGATACCATTTCACACCTTATAGAATGGCCATTATTACAAAAACAAAATAAGTGCTGGAGCGGATGTGGAGAAATAGCAATACTCCTTAATTGCTGGTGGGAATGTAAAATGGTGCAGTCTCTATGGAAGACAGTGTGGCGGTTCCTCAGGAACCCAAAATAAATAGAACTGCCATATGAACCAGCAATTCCTCACTAGGAATATATCCAGAAGAACTGAAAACTGTGAGGCGAACAGACATTTGCAAACCGATGTTCATAGCGCCATTATTTGCAATTGTCAAAAGATGGGAACAACCCAAGTTTCCATCAACCAACGAATGTAAAAACAAAATATAGCATATACATACAATGGAATACTATGCTGCAGTAAGAAGAAATGAAATTGGGATACATATGATAACATAGATGAATCTTGAAGACGTTATGCTAAGTGAAATAAGCCAGACACAAAAGAATAAATATTGCATGGTCTCACTAATATGAACTAAATATGAAGAATAAACACACAGTTAAAACCTAGAATATAGGTTATTATGAGATAAAAGGGCTGAGATGGAGTACTGATGCTTAATGTATGTAGAAGTTTTAATTAACTTGACTGTAAAAGTTTGGAAATGGATAGAGTCAATGGTGGCACATTGTGGTGAGTAGAACTGGTGCAGGTGATTTATAAATGGGATTGTGGCTGGAAAGGGCAGTCTAGGGATGGAAATGTCAATTTAAAAGAAGCTAAAGAACAATCTAGGGACTGAATAACACAGTGAACTCAGAGGTGGATGAGAACTGTGGGTGACAGTACAAATGCAGGAAGAATCCTTCTGTGAACTAGAATGGATGGACGTCACTACGGCAGGGTGGTGGGAATGTGGAGCAGCGTGGGAAAAATACAATTAATGCAACCTTTGGACTATAGTTAACAGCAATACTGTAATTTTCTTGCATCAATGCCAAAGATGTACTGTGTTATTAATGGGGGGGTATGGAAAAAACATGCCAAATGTACACTATGGGCCATAGTTAGTGTAAGAGTCTGATGGTATCTCATCATCTGTAGCGAGTGTCCCACAAGGGTGTGGTGAGTTGGTGAAGCCTCCACACGTGTGAATGATTGTTTTGTAAGTTCACAAGTTCTGTAACAAAAAATATATTTAAATATAAAAAATGGTCTAAAGACTTGAGTAGACACCTCACCTAAGAAGATACAGGAATTGTCAGTAAGATGTCCAACATTATAAGTCACCACGAAAGTTAAAACCACAATGAGATAAAACTTCATATCCACCAAAATGGCTAAAATTTCAAAAACCAATGACACTAAGTGCTGACAAGAGGATGGAGCAACTGGAACTCTCATACACTGCTGACGGGAATGTGAAATGGTACAACTATGGGAAAAGTTTTGGTCACTTCTCAAAAACTTGCCATGCAATACAGCAATTCCACACCCAGGAATCTACTCAAGATCAGTTAAAATGAAAATATCTGTCCACAAAGATTCTTGAATAAGAATATTCATAACAGCTTTATTCATAGTAGCCCAAAACTGGAAAACTCAAATGTCCATTCTACAGGAGCCCGGGATTTTAAAAATAAAAATAAAAATGGTATGTTCATATAAAAAAACACTACTTGACAATAAAAAGAATGAAGTGCTTACTGATACACACAGCCACATGGAAGAACATCAAAAGTAGTATTGAACAAAAGAATCCAAATACGAAAAGAGAATATACTGTTATTGTCGTCGGCGCTGTCCGGCGACGACCCTGCTTGCCGTGGGGTTTCAGCTTGCCGCTTCCGGAGGTCTCCTGGTGGCTCTCCCCAGCCAGTGGCCCGCCCCAACCAGCAAGGAGACAAAGGGAAACGAGGAAGGAAGGCAAGGGGGAAGGGGGTTTTTTTGGCTCGCTGGGTTCAGGCGTCCCCGAGCACGGCGGGCCAGGAATCTGGGGGTCTGCGCAGATAATGAGGGAGGCGGCCGGGCGGCTGGTGGACAGTGAGTAACGAACAGAGCACACACACCCACTCCGGAGACAAGGCTGGGCTACCGAGTCTAAGTTTATTGAGCAAACACTGCTACTTATAACACGTGGGAATAAGGGGAGAAGGGAGTGCAACAGAGCAACTCCCAATTGGTGGAGGCAAACAACGAATGGGGAAGCACAACTGGGTGGCTTCCGATTGGAGGAGGCTGGCGTGTGACTAAGCAGCCTCTGATTGGTGGAGGCTGGTATGTGACCAGGCAGCCTCCGATTGGTGGAGGCTGACATCATGCCCAAATAAGGCTGTGCAGCTTCAGGCTGCTTCTGATTGGCACGGACAGTCTTTCTGCCCATACATGGCTAGGCAGCTTCTTGCAGGCAGGGAGTGGCGGGGTTGTACTATGGGGGAAAAGGGAGGGGTGGAGAGAGGTGGAGCTGCACTGCAGCAGGGAGGGGAGGGGAAGGGGAGAGGCGGAGTCATGCCACAGTGGCTGTCAGACCTCAGCATAGTCTGAAAGGTTTCCGGCTACTGTCCGGAAATGTTCTACCCCATTAAGCGCTGGGGGCTTTTAGACTGCCCCTGTTCTCCCCACACTGTATAATTACATTTATATGACATTCAAGAATAAGCAAAATTAATCCATGGTGACAGAAGTCAGAACAGTGGATACCAATGGGGGGAAGGGGGTTGGCTGATGGAAAGGAGGGACAAGGGAACTTTCTGGGGTGTTCTATTTCTTAGTTTGGGTGGTGATTACAAGACAGTCCATATTTGTCAAAACCATTGAATCGTCTTAAAACTTAATTTCACTATGCATCTTTTACATCAACTTTTACAAACAATGAAATGCTTAAAATTGTTAATTCTGAATACTGATAAGGCAGTTTTCATACAATTCTCTAACTTTTAAATGCTTTCAGAAATTAACCACATCTATAATAGCAGACTGCTAGGTGCACCCCACCCCCGCCCCCCCATCCATGCCACTTCTTCCACACTAAATGAATCCCTAAACCCTTCCAGTAAGGTGTGGTGATGGAGTGGAGCTGAAGCCAATGAGATTAAAGAGAAACTGGATATTACTTCTGGAAAGGGAGGTGGCCTTCCCTGTCTTTGTTCTCCACTACCTTCTGCCTGGAAGGGGAGCCTGGGGCACAAGGGAAAGGTGTACTATCTGAAAGATGCTGGGAGGAGCCCAAGTCCCCAAAGACCTCCAAGCTGCCAGCCCCAGGGCTCACTCTTTATCTACATTCTTCTTCTGGAGAGGAATCAGCCACACTTGTTGAAGCCCTTATTTGGAGGTCTCTGTTTTTCACAGGGAAACCTAATCCTAACTTCATTCAGAAAGTACATATAGCATACACTCAAAAATAAGCCTCTTCATCTTCATTCCCTTCTCATAATCCAAAAATGGGCATCTAACCAAACATATCTGATACTAATCATTTCTTACCTTTCCTCCCCCAGGTCCACTGTAAGGAGTAACTTTACTTCTCTTACAAATGAAAAAATCAACACCTAATTTCTATGATTTATTGTGCAACTGAACATGCTAAAAGACAAAATGACATTTTCCCCTACAAATTTATTTGGTGCCTGTGATTTTCTGAACACAGCAGCCAGATGGTTCTCATAGAAACTGAAACAGCGTATTCATATAGTTCAAAGGTTTGCTCATTTTTCGGTCTTAAAAAAGACTATCGATTGCACTGCAGCGCTACGGGAAGAGTCTCGACGGCGCAGAGTACCCTGATATTTATCACTGCACTTGCGCTCATCATGGCCGTCTCTGACAGGGCCCATTAAAATCAATCTTTATGTTTCTTATGTATTTTCTTTATCTAATGTTCTTGGCACTGTGTTTATTAGCCAGTTAAGACAAGCACTGAGCAGAGTGGGTGGGTTTTCTTCTTCTGTCAGAAATGAGAATTCCAATTTTAATACAACTCTATTCGCAATCGATGAATGAAGGAAATTAAATGTTGCATTTCAGAAGAAAACAATAAGGGCTACTTTTAATTTTTTATGTTTTTACAATTAGAAAATACAGCAGGGATGGTTCAAGAAAGAGACACATGTCCTCTCAGCAAAGGCAATATCCTAAGGTCCCAATGAAAAATGACATTGCACACCCCTCCTCCGGCCTGCGGGGCCTAGCACCCACACGCAGCCTGTCCACTCCCCCACGAGTGGGGGGAGGCCTGCATGAGCAACCCAGGGCGTCAGCATAAACCTAACTGGGCAACTGGGCAGACCTGCGGGAACAGTGGAGCCTGGTCTTGCTATGACAACACGATGTTGCACATGTGCCTGCCACAAAACTCCAAAGCCATCCCCACATCAAACCGGGAGACGCGGCAAACTGTCCAGTGTCATAATCAACAAACTCCCCCGTCCACGTATGCACGAGAGCTACCAATAAGGTTACACCCCTGTTATCAATCCCAAGGAGTCTTTGTCAACAGTGACGGACACTGAAATGTAAGGACAATGGAACCCATGGCCTTATCTTTTCAGAGATGCTCACTGCTGCGAGAGGTGGCTCATGGATACGTATAACCTTGTGGTCCACATGGAGCAGTCTCCACGACTGCTGCTGCTGGTGCTTCCAGCACGGATTGGGGGTCCCAGCCCTACTCACTCAGCTTGCCGCGTCTTCTGGCCGAGGAGCCTGAGCTCGTGCAGACCGTGCTCACAGCCTGATAGCTCTATTTTCCCCAAAGGGCTGTCCAACAGCTTGTATTTCATTTTGCAGGCCTTGTCCATTCTCCCAAGTACCTAAAGAGAAACAATTTTTAAATCAAAACACAGTAAAAACACCAGTTATTTAAGATACAAACTATCTTCCACAGCTTTTCCCTCATTTTTGGAATTTCATCATGTGTCACATTGCAATGTAGTTACTTTGAAGACAAAAAATTACACGGTTACCTAGCAGAGCCAAACAATAGGATACTTTCCTTATGTTTCCTTAAGTTACTATATCCCTATTCCCAGCAAGCTTAACCAATGCACAGCTGACAGAAGCTGAAATGATGAGCTCCTTTTTGAAGTTCCTAAAACTAAGTTAACCTTGCTTAAAACAAAACTATTACCAGACCATTTTCTCATCCATGAAACTGAAGACATTCAATACTAATTCTGAACAAAGTGCATCTAAAACTTTGCATGTATGAAATGAATTACAGAATCAGAGGGTGATTCGGCCCACAGTTAGGCAGTGCCCTGAGTGGGAAGACAGTCTTGGGAAAGGATATACAATATTGGAATAAGACACCGATGCCTTGGGAAGAAGATATATTTAATCCACACGTTAAAAAGGCGCACATATGCAGAAGTTAGCCTATCCTCCACGCTAAACAACTGTGATAGCCATTAACTTTGGTCAGCACAGCAAAGGCTTCAAAGAAAAGAATCAATGCGTTTAGAGCAAAGATAAGTCAGTGATGGGATTTAAGCAAATTGTTGTTTCAGAAGAATCACTCTGCTGCAGGGGGAAACAGGAAGATGATAAAGAGGGCGCGCCCTCGGTGAGCCCCTTCTCTGCCAATTCCTTCTCAGGGCTGACCTCCGCCTCTTGACTTCCCAGGGTCCCATCCGCTAACGTCCTGGAGCTAACGTCCCAGAGCCCGTCCCCAGCCAGGCCTCCTTTGGTGCTCCAGCCCTGGAAGCAGGACCCCCTCCTGGCATCTCCTTCTGAATGACACCTCAAATGACCCGTCCAAAGCCGCAGCCCACAGCAAGCCTGTCTGTGGGGCTCCAGGGAGAGCACTGGCCCCCACACTTGCCCGTCCAGAATCAGATCTGTCCTGGGAGCTTTCTTCCACCTCACCCCCTCGCCGGCCCACCCTCGAGCACACACTTCATTAAATGCCGAGTCTCCTCACTTCAGCTCTTGAAACCATCTCTCCTCCCCTTCTGCAGCTTCACCCCGAGGCCCTCACCTTCTCTGCCCGCGTGGCAGGGACCTCCTCGCTAGCCCCATCACATCCAGCTCCCTCTCCTACAACCCAACCACCCCACGCTGCCAGGGAGACCTCAAAGCTCGCCTGGCGTGAAAAACGAAGGGCAAACACACCAAGGGGCTAGAGCAGAGGCAGCAGGGTTCGGCCAACTCCAGCCCACCGCCTGTTTTCTTAAGTAAGGTTTTCCGGGGACACAGCCCACATGCTTGTTCACGTAGAGCCAAAGGCTTCATCCACGCTACAACAGCCGAAATGGGCGGCTGCAGCAGCAGAGCCTGGGATGGCTTCTACCTGGCACTTGATGGCAAGGGCTTGCTGACCTCGTCAATGCCCGCTCACCTGTACCTCTGTCCTTCTCCGGTTTTGTCACCCACATCCCAGCACCCCAAAGCCCTGGGAGCTCTCTTGGGGCTGCTGCTTCCTGCTGTCACACGGTGGCTCCCTGAGCTCAGAATGTCCTCTCCCTGCCTGTCCACTCAGCATCATCTTCACTGTGAAATCTTCCTTACCACCCTCCACCAGCCCAGTTAATCCTCCTTGCTCTGTGTGTGCCTTCATCTGCATCTTAAACTATCCATTGATCCTCTCATCTTTCCTTCCAACAGCCACAGACAAGGTGCTTTTATATCCCCATTTTACTACTGAGGAAACAGGCTTAATGAGGTCAGGTGACGTCCCAAACTGCAGCGTGGAGGCATCACACCCCAGACTCACACCTAAGCCATCAGACCCAGAGCCGCCCCAGGCCGAGACGGGGCAGGTGCCCAGGCTTCGGAGACGGAATTTTGCTGTGATGCTCTCTAGGTGTTAGCCTCTTGTCAGAGAGCCTGTCGGGCCCCATCACACTGCTCAAATGCCCCACCTTCAGCGGCTGCCCCCTGCCTGCAGAACAAAAGCCAAGCTTCCTTCCTTCACACAGAGGGGCCCGTCAGCTCAGACCCCAAAACGGCTTCCCTTGCCCTCCACTGCACCATGAAGAGGCAGGACCAGAGGAGAGCAGAACGGGCGGTTCTTACCTGCTACTCACTGGCTATGTTACACTGAAGAAGATACTTAAACTCTCCATGCACAACTTTTCTTTTTTAATCACCTGTAGAATAGATAATATCTAAATTGCAGGACCACGATGAGGGTGAAGGAGACAATGTGTGAAGACTTGGCATCCTCCCGCCCTCAAGAGCAGCCTGATACCACGAAGTCCTGCCAAAACCGCATCAACGGCCTCCGCCTCGATCTTGTCAGGTGTGTCCTGCTCTTCTCCCCATATTCTTACCCGACAGTAGCAAAATCATGCTCATTCTTCAGAAGCATGCTCACAGAAGACACTTCTGGCGAAGCAAGAAGCCCGTCCACCTGGCCCTCCCTGGCAGCGCACCACGCACGCTAGCGCGTTCAAGGCTCTGCACAGTCTTGCTCCACTTGCTCCACCCACCTCGCGTGTTTTCCCACATAACCCTGTTCAGGAAGTGCTGGCCACGGGGGAAGGCTGACAGCCGTGTCTCTTAGCAGCCCCTGAGGCAGGAGGCCCGGCTCAGGCCTCAAGTCTGCAGCAGGACGAGCCCCACGCCCAGCGGAGGGCAGGGCTCCCAGAGGCAAGCAGCACAGAGCAAACTGACCAAAATGCAATTCCACAACTTGTGCAAATTCTGGGAAGGCTGGAGAGTCAACTAGGAAGAGAAGAACCACCAAGATTGAGCAAAGTCCAACCACAGCCACCACCAAGCCTGAGGAAGCATCAGGTGGAGAAAACGAAGGGCAGCGGGCACTGCACTGGTCCTGGGCTGTCTGTCGCCACGACCAGTTCTGTGCTGTCACCAGCTCCCAACTCGGGGCCCAGGCAGAAGAGCAGGTGGGGAGCCAGGTCAATGCTGTTGGTGCCTGAGCACAGAGGACAGAGAGGGCGCCGGGGAGAAAGTGTGCACCCCCCACCGCCACGCAGAAATTCAGACCTAGGGGAAGGCTCGGACTGAGGCTGCTACTCCTGCCCCCAAGCTTCTGCCTCCTCACGGATAAAGCAGGAACGCCATCCCTGACCGCCAACTCTGGGTTGTCCTCTGGGTCTACACAGGTGATACCCAACAGAGTGCATGGGTGGGGCCTCCGTCCTGGACCACCCCCCTTTCCAGGGGAGAAGGTCGGGGCAGGGCTGGGAGGGCAAGCAAGGGTAAGGAGTGCGAGCTGCAGGGGGGCTGCCGTGGCGCCTCCCCCGTGGTCGGCAGCAGGTGCTCTGCATACCCACAGCATGGCACTGGGCTGCGGCCGCCCCCCTCAACCCACAGGGTGGTGGACAGCAGATGGATGGGAGCTCCACCGCACGACAGGGCCACAGGAAGCCACTGGGCTGGGCCGTGAGCATGGCAGGGGCCCAGCTTCCCACAACCCAGAGACCAGGAAGAGTGCTCTCGAGCAACTGGCACTGGTGAGGAAATCCCAGGAGGGCCAACAGCCAACAACCAGGAAGTGTGGGGACGGGCCAGATATGCTGAATCCCAGGAAGCAGGCTGAGGCAGCTACAGTCTTCCCGGCCCTGGACCTGGTGCCACACTCGGAGGACGCAAGCTCGGCTACACGCCTCCAGGACTCACCGTGGAGAGGCTGGTGCAGGGCACGGGAAGGGCAGTGGTTACAGGAACCAGAGGAAGGACACAGAGGCCAAGCAGCGGGGAAAGCACAGCCAGCTAAGGTGTTTGGGAGAACCTGGAG
>PVKH010032076.1:0-12219 GCA_004027955.1 Chaetophractus vellerosus | reverse complement strand
GTAAGGGGGATATCTAAAAAGCTAAATAAGATCTTATCTATGTTCGATGCTGCTACATATTTAAGAATGAACTTTCTTTTTAAATGATATACTACCACTAACCCTATGTTGTAAAGCATGATTTAACATTTAATTGTAAAGACGTAAGTGGCAACAGCTTACTCACACACAGTTCCTAGTGAGGAGACACTTTTGATTTATTTCTCCATTGACTTAATGAATGCCCAAGGTGGGGAGGAAATAATAATAATAATAAAAAACCAAGACCCTCACGAGAGGCTGCTGGTTGGTACCCTGTCTCTGAGGGCACTGAAAAGAGATGGAAATAAACCCAATAATCCTTCCACTACCACATGGAATAGTCTTTTTACCAGCTTAAGATGGCAACTGTTTCTGGATGAAAAGACTAGTATTTAAACACTAAATGAAGTGGAAATTGTGAGACCGCTTTCTTTTATTCATTTCAGCATAGACAGCTTGTTTGTTATTGCACGTTCACGGTGGAAAATGGTACCACTTTTTTCTCCTGGCCAGAAACAGAGGACATATTTTTTCTTTTAAGCGTCTCCTCATTTCCCCAAAGAGATAAGACCTATTGCCCCTAATTCAAGTGCTAGTACTATTTTTGGAGATAAAATATTACAATTACAATTTTACAGGCTGATTCCATTTTTATCTACAAAATCTAGTTCCATCTTCAAGGAGAGCTCTGTATTTCCCCTCAAAGAATGCTACAGCCTCACTTAGGATAATATATTTGCTAGTTCAGTTATGGGCTGCTTAATCACACTGATTGGTGCACTCAAACACCAGGGACTAGCGAATGCACAGAAGAGAAACATTTCAGGCAGAAATTCATTAGACACACCAGATGTTTTTAAAGAAAACCTTCATTGGTGCCCTTTTATGGTCCTTCTTAAGTATGGTATTACTTGCCTGGGTGGCTATAATATGACCATGTCTGATAATAAGCATATCTTACACTTGGGTGCAGAACGAAAGCTTCAGTCGGTTTTAAAGTTCAATTCCCATTGGGATTTTCTTTTGACTTGTACATATGGAGAACGTAATGAATCTATGTTGGTTTGACAAGAAAAGATTTAATTGGTCAGACTGAAATGTCTTCTGAATTTAGTAATTCCATGATGATTTGTGATTGGTGATAGAAATACTAAACAGTATTTGCATATTTTAAATAATTTTTTATATATGAAACTTTTCAATATGTTAAAAAAACTTATTCTTTTTCTATGGCTAAGCAATTTGGCATACATCAAACCCCATTTGGCATTTCTAAAAGCCTCTGTAATGGTTCAAGCCACAAATATATTTCCCTTCCCAGTGATCCCTTCTGACACTACTCCAAGTTGTTCCGCCTCCCCCCCCACCCCCCCAGATTGTGATATTCAAATATTAATAGCAAAGATTCAATGTTGGCCATGATTGAGTCACAGATTCAAAAGATATAGCTGAGGAGGACCTTACAAAAGACCTTGACCTTGACCAGGGATGGGGTCTCAGCCACTTTAGAGGTGAGAAAACAATGACTCAGATTAACAAACTTGCCCAAAGTCACAGTTACCAAATGGGCTGAAATCAAGAAGAAATGTGTCAATCTTCAAACCACTCCTAATAAAACAAACAAAAGGCAAAATATACCCCTGTTTTCTGTGTTCCTGGAAAGAAGGCATACTCTACATTCCCTTTTGTATATACTGTCAAGTCTATATCAATGCTGAAAATATGGGTAAGCACTCAGTAAAACTTGCTGTCTTGACTGCCTAATTTCCACAGGTCTTTGGGCAGGTATTACATGATATTACAGAGCAAAGATCACCAGCTCAAAGGGAAAGCACTTATCCATGTTTTGTGAAACGGAACTACATTATGAGCTTCTGATGACATTGTAATCATCATCAAGGGGAAGAACACATTTCCTTTTACTACCACCAGAAGATAGCAAGTCTACACTATACATGTAATGCAGTGAATCTAATGCACAATCTCCAACAAAATTCAATTATTTCAGACATTATGTCACTGAAAGTTGATGACCACAATAAGAATAGTGAACAAATCTGATTCCTTCCAACCCAAACACCTACAAATCCCATAACAGATGCTATTATGATGGGACGATTGAAATGTCCTCCAGCAGAGACACTGAAAGGGAAGTTAGAAAGTACAGAGGCAGGTTAAAATTAATTAAAGCAAAGATGACAATAGTGCCAGTTGCTAAACAACTGACCAATGAAGGCACAAAAGGGCTGATGAGAAGAAAGTGAAGAATATAATCTGTGAAGATGGAACATAAAATGCACAACCCTGCAAAACAACTGGATGGCTGCCCTATCCATATATAAGGCCCTTCAAGGGCTCCACATAAAACAATCTCAACTCATCAGAGTAGATCAGGCCTTTAAGGATTTCGATTAGGAGAGAAGTAGGTGGCATTCTGGTTATGGGAAGAGCATGAGAAATGCAAAACCTTTATTGTACATGTGTGTATCAAACACTTATCTGTCTTCAACCTGTCAAGGAGCCATGTCAATGGCAGGCCAACCAGAAAGGCACATAGCTTGGCAAAAGTTGAGGTTTTATCCTATGCTTAAGCAACATCAACAATGTAGAAAAATCATTTACACATCAAAATACAGAATGACCATAATATACCTTAAATAAAGTTATGCATTTCTAAGACTGTTAAACTACATCTTTTGAAGGCTTGTTTATTATAAGATCCAATAGAAAAAAACATTTTATATATGTATATGTGTGTATAAATATACACACATGTATTCTATGTCTATAGATATAATATTTTTATATATAATGCATGTTTATGCTACATATATATCACTATTTGTATATGTATTCTTTAAACACAATGCTGAGGAAAAAAATATACAAGTGTATTTCAACCATTCCCACTAAGTGATATACTTCAAATGAGTCCATGTTAACTGCTAATTCTCACTTTTCCAATGTCCACTCTATTGGGCAGATATTGGAATAAAAGTGTAGCTGATGAGCATATGTGGTAATGGAGCTAATACATGGAGACAACATATTATAACAGTATTTCTTGGAGAGAGCTGTAACATCTTGCCCTTAAAGTGTGACTATTTATTTTATATTGTTATATAGAAAAGTTCCATGCGATATACATAAGAGTCTCAGGGGTTGTTACATGCTTGTCAGAATAAAGCTTTTGGTGAAAATGCCATTGCATCATTGCCATCCACGTATGTTAATTAAATATAAAACTAACAACGCTTACCCAGGACTTAGCATGGGCTTTAGCTCTACCAGTATTTTTCACTTTTTAAATTGTAAAATAAAACAGATACAGAAAACCACACAAAACAAATATAAAGAACTATTATAAGGTGAACACCACTCATGTCAAGAAACAGAAATTTTGGCAGCCATCCCAGAGGCCCCATCCATGTGCCCCATCCCAAACACAACTCCTCCCTCTCCCCATAAGTCATTATCCTGCTATCGTAATCACTTCTTTGTGTTTCTTAAAAAGACGTTTTCACCCAAATGTATATCCCTAGGCTTCATAGTCTGGTATTAGCTATTTTTAAAAAAATTGATATGCATATTAGTCTGCCAGGGCTGATTTGACAAATACCACACAGGGAGGTTGGCTTAAACAATATGAATTTATTATCTCATAGTTTCTTCTCCTTCTGGCTTCTACTTCTCCTGCTCATTTGTCTATGTCTGTCTAGATTTCCTCTCCTTATAAGGACTTCAGCCATCCTGACTCAATTTGTCCTCACCTAAACAGGATCTTTGAAGATCCTATTCACAAACGACTACACACTTTCAACTAATAACATCTTCAACAGTCCTATTTACAAATGGGTTCACATCTGCAGGAACTCAGATTAAAAGTGGAACATGTCCTTTATGGGGGACATGGCTCAATCCCCAACAAGATGGCTTTTTTATTATCAATTTTATTGCAACATATTCTAAACCACACAATCCATCCAAAATGTAAAATCAATGGAATCTGGTACAATCAAAGAGTTGTGCATTCATCACTTCAACCAATATTAGAATATTTTCATTACTCCAAAAAAAAAGACAAAAACAACAACAACAAAACAAAACCTCTCAATCTTTCTATCCTTCTCCTGCTATACATAACTGCTAATCTATTTCTATCTCTATAATTTCCTTGAATTTACATTTTGTATGGATAGAGTCAAACAATATGTAGTACTTTTTGTCTAGTTTCTTTCACTTAGCATACTTAATTTTTAAATTTACCATTGATGGAAGATTATTAATATATTACTTTAAACTGGTGTCCATAGTTTACTTTCGTTATATTTTTGCCCAAATATCACCCTGATAATAACATTCTGTAACATTAACATCCATTTGTTTTGTTTCGGAGGAAGACATTTTTATATACACACTATTAACCATGCTCATTATTCACAAGAGGGTTCACTATGCAAGAGTCCCATGGTTCATTTATTAGCTTTCCCTCTAGTGACATGCATGACCTAAGACTTTCCCTTTCAACCACTATCATAACCATATATTAGCTCTGCTAATTACAAACACTAGGTGTGCTTTCACCATTTCTATCCATTTCTAAACATTTACAAACATCCTTTTTACCAATTCTGCACAGATTAAACCTCAGCTTTTCATTTTCTACCGCATTCCATTTTCTGGTAATTTATATTCTAGCTATGAACTCCATGGGTTTGCTCATGTTATTCACTTCATAATAGTGAAATCATACAATATTTGTCCTTTGTGTCAGGCTTGCTTCACTCAATGTAATGTCCTCCAGGTTCATCCAAGTTGCCATATGTTTCACAACTTCATTTCTTCTTACAGCTGCATAATATTCCACTGTGTGAATACATCAGTTAGTTTACCCATTCATCGGCTGATGGACAACTGGGTTGTTTCCAATTTTTGGCAATTGCGTATAATGCCACTATGAACAGTGGTGTGCAGATGTCTGTTTGTGTCCGTGCTCTCAGTTCTTCTGGATATATACCTAGTAGTGGTAATGCTGGGACACATGGCAGCATCTAACTTCCTTAGGAACTACCAAACAGACTCCCACAGCGACTGTACTGCTCTATACTCCTGACAGTGAATAAGTGTTCCTATCTCTCCACATCTTTCCAGCACTGTAGTTTTCTATTTTTTTTTTTTAATTTTAAATAGTGGCCATTCTAGTAGGTGTGAAATATCTCATTGTAGCTTTGATTTGCATTTCCCTGTTTTTTTTTTTTTTTGCCATTTGTATTTCTTCTTTAGAAAAACGTCTATTCAAGTCTTTTGCCCCATTTTTTAATTGGGTCATGTGTCTTTTCATTGTTGAGTTGTAGGATCTCTTTATATATCATGGATAATAAACCCTGTCAGATGTGTGATTTCCAAATATTTTCTCTCATTGAGTAGGCTGCTTTCTTACCTTCTTTACAAAGTCCTTTGAGGTGCAAAAGCATTTAATTTTGAGGAGGTCCCATTTATCTAATTTTCTTCTGTTGCTCATTCTTTGGGTGTAAGGTTTAAGAGAACCCCTCCTACCACAAGACTTTAGAGATGTTTCCCTACATTATCTGCTAGGAGTTTTATGGTCCTGGCTTTTATGTTTAGGTCTTTGATCCATTTTGAGTTGATTCTTGTACAGGGAGTGAGATAGGAGTACTCTTTCATTATTTTGATTATGGATATCCAAGTCTCTCAGCACCATTTCCAGCAAAGTGACTTTTTTGTTTATTTTTTTCTTACTTTTAATCCCAGTTTCTCTCTTTTTTTTTCTTTACAATTTATCTGCTGATGAAAGCAGGTTGTAGTTTCCCTTGGTCTGGATTTTGCTGATTGCATGTTCATGATGCTGTTCAAAATGTTTCCTTGTCCTTCATATTTCCTACAAGTGGCAGCTAAATCCAGAGGAATAGTGAGACTTGGCTTCATTCTCTTTGCAAGACTATAGTTGGTGGCATGTTGTTTCATCAGGAGGGTCATACTGTCCAGTTGCTTATCTTTCTTATGTTAATAGCCATAGTTGCTCAATGACTAGATCCATTAATTCACTGGGGATTGCCAAATGATAATTATTTCATTTCTTTTTCATTTATTAGTTGGAAAACATTATTTTTTTAAGATGCTTTCCACTGTTCCCAGTGGTACAGTTCATATGACTCAGAGTCATGGGCTTGATTCCTTCCCTTGCTAATTTTCCAATGAGTTGGTTTGCTATTTTCCTTTAAAAATGACCAGTTTAAAAAAATATAACTCATGGATCTAAGCATATTTTATGATTTCCAATGCACTACAATTTTTAATCTTAAAGTTCAAATTGTCCTATCTTTGTCCAGTGGGAACCTCTTCCAGTTAATTCCTGAGTCCTTTTGATATCACCCTAATAATCTTTGATAGTTTTCTTGATATCAAATTGACAAGATGTTCCAGGTTCACTTTGTTCATTTTGTACGTGTCCTGACCCAGACATGGAATCAGCCACTTCTCCAAGAAGCTCGGGTTCCTATTAGTGGGGAACTGGACACTAGGGATTCTCATTGCTACTGGGCCATTGTATGTGTGCATGCACATATTTGTGTGTGTGTGTGTGTGTGTGTGTGTATTCAACGTAAAGGAGAATCAGATTCTCAAGGAGGGAGGATGGCAGAGTGAGAATATCCCATTATTATTTGCTTTATCCCACAATAAACACAGAACAGCCTCAATAACAATATAAATATTACCACTACCAATAACTATCAATATGATTGAGAAGTTTGATTTTTTTTGCATATGCTCTCATTATCTTCCCAATTTTTTTGAGTTCTACTACATCCACAGTGTTTGAGCATATAGCCATAACATATTATATTCTCTCTCTCTTAACCCTCATTTTAGTTCTATAAGTAACTACATTTACTATGTCAATGCCTCATTTTGATTGTCTGAAGCTCATTCTCTACTACATTATATAAGAAGGCCTCATGGTAACAACACTCGCTGAGCTTCTATTTATTGAAAACAGTTTGCTCTGCTCTAATACTTGAAAAAGTTTCTTTGGATATCACACTCTTGAGAATATTAACTATATTATTCCTTTGTTTTTTTTACTGCCATAAAGTGTTGCATACAAAAAGTTTGATGGTAATCTAATTTTCTTTCCCTTAAAAGTCACTTGCTCTTTTTGTCTGGATGTCTAGGGATTTTTTTTTCTTTGAAGTCCAGTTAATTTAATAGAATATTAATTCATGTTGGTCATTCAGGGACAATATTCTCAGGTATGTGGTGCGCTCTTTCGATATGTAATTTTAAGTATTTTTTTATTTTTCTGAAAAAAATTACTTTGCATTACTGGTTTTAGTACTTGTTCTGCTCCCTTGCGTTTTAAGATTCCCATTATCCATATGTTGGATCTTCTTTGCCTATTGACAATATTTGAAATTTTCTCTTAAGTCCTTTTTATATTTTTCTTCATTTCTTTTTGAATTTTAAAGCTTTATTTTAGCTCATTTTGAAATAGTACTTTTCAGTTCTGATCTCTTTTATTGACTTGTTTTTTTCTGGCATGCTTTCATTGTCTCTCGGGATATTAGTTTTCTCCAAGTTCTTTTTTTAATGTTTTATTTTGAAATAATTTCGAACTTCCTTCCTTCCTGTTTGTCTGTCTGTCTGTCTACCTACCTACCCACCTACCCATGCAGCCATCCATCCATCCATCTTCTGAACACCTGGGAGCAGGCAGCACATATCATACTCCTTGAACACATAATACTTTCATGTACATTTTCTACAATCACTTATGTAATCACTTTAAGTGCAGTTATCAAGTTAAAAGAATTAACATTGATATAAAGCTTACATTCTACATTTTAAAATAACATAGAAAACTAAACAAAAGGCTTAGATTTTAGGATAGAGGTTACTAAAATCAGTTTGGTCAGTTAACATTTTCTTTTATCCATACATTGAATATAATGATATGCCGACTCATGGTGCTATCTTTTCTTTAAAGCAAGAAAATCTGTCATCTTTTAAGAGTTATTGAAGTTGCATTTAGAACAGAGAACAAAAGATTTTCTAAGCAATTGTCAAAGAAATGGCGCATTCTGAATGATAAATTCAGATTGGCTATATGAAATCAGCTCTCTACCTTTGTGAAACACAATCCCTATATCATTTCTTCTGAACATTACGGAAAATGAAAACAGAACAAAATAGTAGAACAGTGCTTTAAAAGAACTTTTGTTCCAGTGCTGTACACTTTTGGCTTCAGATGTACCAGCCTGTCTTGGTATATTTAAGAGACATTCTCTTCTTATAATATGTAGAGTTTCGCAGGCTTCCTCTCTAGATACCCCAACTTCTTTGCTGAGCTCTGAGGGTTTCACTTCCAGGAGTTCCCTGGCAGTCTGGGCACCCGCAAAGACGAATTACACCGGCACCACTGTGGATAGCAGGAAACTCCCTGCTGCAATTCGACTGTGGGATAGTTGATCGGGATAGTTGATCGCAGTCCCCATGAGAGCCCCTTGATAAGTTTTATTGCTCATTATGCTGTATTAATATCCCTGTACTTTTAGAAGAAGGTGTGGTTTAGGAAAGCTTTTTTAACTTCAAAGAATTCCCTCTAGTTGTTTGCGTGAAGTGTTCAAAACCATAGCAGCTTGCGATCTGAGATTTCTTGTCTGTTCCCTTTCCTCACTTTTATTTGGACTGTCTCTTTCTTTCATCTTTACTGTCACTGTCCTGCTCAATTAGGATTCCACCATCAGCACTTTCTCCTCAGATGGGTTCCCAGTCCTCGAAGAGAGCTCTGGGTGTTTTGATTTCAAGTACTTATGTGGCCTAGACTGTTTCAGCCCCTTTCAGGACTTCACCAGGAACCCCTCCCCTGCACTCCCCTAGTACTGAATTAGGTAAAGCCCCTTCCAGTTTCAGCCGCTGTGCTCAAATGAGCCCACTGTGATTTCTAGTGAATACCTGTTGGCTATTCTGGGTTCCTCTGGTTCTCGGGTCCTTCAGCTGCCCCCTAGCTCCCTGCCTTCTTCCTGTACATACACGGATATGCCAGTCTTGTGGCTGCTGGTGGTTTGCCTCCAACACCTGTATTTTGAGATTTGTGGGGACACCTTATCACAAAGTTTTGAGGTAAATATTGTCTATGAGTATGTGTATCTAGGTGTTCTTTCTGTTTTTGTATGGAAATTCAGAGATTTAAAAGCTACACTACTGTTTTCTTCTTCCCAGAACCTACAAGCATATCTACTTTTAAAAATATTTTTTTTCACCCATTTCTAAAACTGATCCCTGAATCTGATGTGTTGCTGCCTGCAGGGCTACATTTTCCTCACTGCTGAGATAGGCACTGCTACCCACCTCTCCTTATTCTGGACTGTTCCCAGAGAAGCTGTTTTCCAGCTTGACTCCTACTTCTACACCTTAATAACTTGCCCTCCTCACGGACTGCTCCATACTGCATAGGACAGATCTGGCCGCTATCTTACTGATGCAAAGACTTGGCGGGGGGAGAGTGGGGGAGGAGGCAGAACTCTTAATCTTGAGGTCCATCTACATGTAGCTAACCAGCCTCGCCTATATAGCAGCAGAAGTACAAGCAGAGTCAGAAAAACTGCCTTATGAGCTATACCTTTACTGCAGCTAATAAAAAGACGGCTAGTACATTGGTTAGAGTTTAGCCACGGGGCTTAACAGACAAGAGAGCTCCTTCCAGATGGCTACCCACGGAACTTAACCCCACTACGCAAGCAGGGTATCAGCGCCATTCTTGCCTAGTGGGATATGAGCACTGTGAAGGACAAATGATGGTTGTGTTTCCCACTGTCTCCTTTCTGAGAGTTTTTCTTTTCCTCTGCCACCATAGGATATTGGCAGCAGAGAGTTTATAGGTCAGTTGAGCACAAGAAGCCTCATCTGGATCTGATAAAGAGAGCTGCCCATAACCCAGAGATCCGGACGATGAGTGCGTTACAATAACTTGAGGAAAGAAGAGGGCTAGACTGACAGAAGTGTATGCATGGATAACTGGGAAGCTAGAAGGACAGACTGTGATGACAGCATAAAATAGATCCCTTAATATCTACTTAAACCTCCCTTCTAGTGTGTAAAGGCTGAAAAGAAAAAAACAACAACACAGTTTCCCAGACTTGTGTGCAATCATGGCTCAAAATGTGATTTAGATTCTACCAACCACTTGTATTCACACAATGCTTTGATTTGGAACTGAATCATGTGTAGAGAGACAGGGGTAGGGTATCCACTTTGCAGACTGTGGTAGAGGCAGCATGTTCTCGAGCCGGCCACTGTGGTGGCAATTTTCTGATTCAGTGGCTTTCTGATTATAGCTGAGATGGTTGCTTTGGAGCCAGCAGCTGCTGTGAAAGCTTCCTCATCAAGGCAGATCAGAGGCAGTTCGGATATAGCAGCTACTCTGATGGCCTGCCATATGGTTTTGGGAGTCATTCCTGGAAGCTTGGTCTAGAGTATGTTTCTTCAGCCCTCCCAGAGGTTCTGAAGGCCACCTAAAATCCTATAATAAATCACTTCTTTTTAGCTAGAGTGGTTTATGCTTTCTGCTACTGAACATTGACCAAAACAGCTAGCTAATGAGTAAAGCACATCCGTCTCCAGCTCTCTCATTTTAACCAGAAGCAGGTACCCAGGCTCCCAGCTGACTCCTGTTTTCAGATGGGTCTGGCAGGGGAGTATACTTTTGTCCAACAAGCACATGTATGTCTGCTCCCCAAGGAGACAGAAGGGGTAGTCTACCACAGGCACATATATGAGTGGCAACAGGGGTACTTTTATATTTTGGCCATAGTCATTAATACATTGGTATGGCACAGTGATACTCTTTCACATTCTCTCCATAAAACTGTAAAATAAACGTGCTACTTGTGTTTTTTAAAAGATCTTGTGGTTTTATAAAAATGAAGCATGTATGGTTTTCCTTCCATTTGGAGGGCATATTATCTATCGTAATATACAAAGAAATTCAGTTTTTCTCTGTTTCAGATATGTTCGTTATTACAAACACCAGGAGAAGAGCCGATAATATTTGGCTGCATTGTTTTTTAGGATACAACCTGAACATTTCAACTGTTGTTTAAGGAGGAAACACCTGGCTTTGAGTCAGGGCAACAGGGGCTGGTTAATCCACATGGCACCGGGTCTGTTCTGAGAGGGCTCTTCTGCCAGTAAAGGCCAGGATGCACATCAAACACCTAACCGGTGTCCTCCAAAGGGCAAAGACTAACTGCCATCCCCCAGAGTCATCCTCTCTCCCTGCCTGTAGAAGGGCCAGATGCTCCTTCACGGCAGCTACTCATTTATCAGAGTGAGTAGCTCTGATAAATGAGTAGCTGGTTTACACAGTGACCTCTGGGAGCAATCTGTCCCTCTGTCCTCACATTTCCTGGAATAGCAGAAGCAGTGGCCTGTCACTCCTGAGAACTTAACCCAATGAGTTGGAGTAATAGCCAAGTGTCTTATCTCCAATGTAGGCAATGACACCCTACATTTATTCCTTATGTCCATTCAGATACTTCTACGTTTCCTGATCATTTACCCAGTGTGACCACTGAGTTTGCCCCATCACATCAAAACGATCTCTAGTAATCTACTTTACAAAAAATCTTTTGATTTAAGCACCATTTTGGATTTACAGAATTATTGCAGAGCATACAAGGAGTTCCCATATACCCCTGTGGTGATTTGGAGCCTATGAACTCTAGAGAAACATGTTCTTAAATTTAATCCATCCTTGTGTGTGTGTGAACTCTAGTAAATAGGACTTTTGATGAGATTATTTCAGCTAAGGTGTAGCCCAGCTGAATCAGCATAGGTCTTACCCGTATTACCAAAGGCCTTATAGGGAAGTCACACAGAGAGAAAATGACAGGCAGCAGCCAGACGCTGGAAGTCAATGAAACCAAGAAGCCAGGAGGGGCTGCCATGTGCATTGTCATGTGCCAGAAAAGCCAAGGACTAAGGATCACCAGCAGCCAGCCCCAAACACCACAGTCTTCTGAGAGAAAGCATTGCCTTGCTGACACCTTCATTTGGACTCTACTAGCCTCAAAACCATGAGCCAAAAAATTCCCATGGTTGAAGCCAACCCATTGCATGGTATTTGTTTCAGCAGCCAGGAAAGTAAAGCAACCCCACACTCAAGTTTCCCCTATCATT
>PVKH010032075.1:0-12224 GCA_004027955.1 Chaetophractus vellerosus | reverse complement strand
TCTAGGTATTCAGTAAAAGTTTGTTCAATGAATGAATGAAGGCTGCAGTCCATAGATGGACTAGTCGGGGGTGGGGATGGAGAAAAAAGGAAATTTTAGGAAAGTCAAGGAAGTTGTCTGTGATCGAAATTCGGTACTTTTATTGAGTGGCCTCTTCTGGCTACCAGCCCCAGCAATGGAAGAGCCAACAATGATCTCACCAGTTGGACCTGCTGGGCTAGTCCAGTCAGTGAGTGAGGTGCGTCGACACTCATGTAAAACACAGTAAACTTGGCTAATAGATCCCCAGAAGAGCAGTGTGACTGCTCTCACCATCCAAATCTGCCCTGGTAAGCTAGAGCTTAATTATCCACCGTGGAATTCAGCCAGTTACACTGAGATTATGGTATGTTGAGAAACTTGAACTTTAGCCGCACATAAATAAAAGCATAGGGAGCAGGGCCACTCCCCATTGCTTCTGGGTAAATTTTGAATTTGTTTTTCCAAAAGAAAATAGTTTCTTTGGAGTCTGTGATTTTTCTTCTCAACTAGAGGGAAATGAGTGAAAATGATTCAGTTTTTTATTGTAAACTGTCTTCAAATATCTTTATTAAAATTTATTGAAATGCTTTAACATTTTTGAATAAAATATCTGGAATCAGAATACAGTACTCTTTATTAATTATTAAACAAATGTTTCATTTTAGGTGCAAAGAAAGATACAAAATAAATAAGATACAGTCTCTGGTGCTGCCTTTTTCAGTCAGATTTGGACTGAAGTAGTTCAAAGCCCTCAGAAAGCATTCTATTTCATCTACAATATCCCTGAGCAGTAAATGCAAAAGGTCACTGTGCAAATTATCACATATCCATGCAGTAGAACTAAACAAATGTTAATGTTCTTTTAAAGCAAATTTTCCTGGTAAACAAAAATTGTCTCAGGGTCGTGCTTCTGTGGTATTCTCAAGAAGCTATTTCTGGGTACAGCTGGGCAAAGCCCTCTCTGTAAACATAAACCAGGGGCTGATCTTCACTTTTCAAATCGATTCAGAATAGAATCCCACCAGCTAGAAAATTTTCATGGTATGTTTACATTTTTGTTCACCTTATACACAACTCCTTGGGGTCAAATGTGTGAAGACATTTTCTCTCCTCTCCACCTCAGAACTGATGTGTTGCCTTTAGTTTTCTCTCTTTTCTTTTCCTCCCAGTATCCCTTTTCTCTTGTGCACTGCAAGACACTGCTTTGCAACATGCCTTCACATTACCTCTATTTTATCCCATATCCATCAATCCCTCTGGCACTATTGTTTTCTGTTTTCATGGGGATTTCTGCTTGGCAGAGAGTTGTTAGTGAGACGGAAGGAGGAGTGACTAAGAAAAGTTAGAAAAAGCAAAGCTGATTGTATCAGCAGTTAGAAATGATAGAGTGTGAGCTGGAAACCATGAAACTTGGGGGGTCAGCCCTGACACCAAGGCTTACTGTGCTGCCTTGGAAGTCAGGGAATCTATTGAGTGTTCTGGTTTCCCCATCTACAAATGAGTGTCTTAATATTGGCCCTGTCTATCTGAAAAGAAATGTCAGTAAGGTCAAATAGGACTGCATGAGAGTTACAGGATGCATTAATTTGAAAGTATTTATGTGTAATGTGGTTGTTGATGATTTTAAACACCCAGTGGCAAAAGGGGACACACAAGCATGCCCACAGTCCCGAGTCTTCCATTTACTGAAGTCTGGACTGGACTAACTCAGGGATCCCCTGGAGTCTATCACTCCAGTACAAGGAATCCGTGCATATGAACAATCCTACCATCTTAAACACACTCTGTCTAATTGCTTGATTTCATAAATCATCTCCTCACTATTGACAGTGTCATGTTCTCCTTCTCAACCTATAAGCACTGCCTATACCCCTAGCTGACTCTGGTTATTTGTGAGCATTTAGATTGGACTAGAATTGAGTGGGGTGATGAGACTTTAGAGTCAGATTTACTTGGCAGATTTACTTCAAATCATGGCACTGTTATGAAATAGATTTTACAACTTGAATTTGTTATTTAATTATTCTGATGTTCCATTTCCTCATTTGTATAGAGAAGGCACTACAATCTACACTGTAACATGCTTATGAGGAATAAACAAGATGATATATGATCATAGGATCTTGCCTTGATTATGACAGAATGGAGGAGTAAATTTTGAGAGCCTGAGGATTTGGTAACTTTATTCAGGATCAGAGAACTCAGAGGCACCATACAGTGTGCCCTTTTTAATTGTTCAGCTACTCTTTCTATAATCTTTCTTTTTTAAAGATCTATTTTTTTATTTATTACATATCCCCCCCACCCTTTTTGCTTGTTCTTGCTGTGTTCCTTTTTGCGTTCTTCTGTGTATGCTTGTCTCCCCCCGCTGCGGCGACCCGCCAAGTCAGCTCACCGCGCGGCAGCCTACCTGCTCGCAGCGGCTTGCCCTGCTCGCGGGGGCTTGCCCTGCCCATGGCGGCTTGCCCTACCTGCAGCAGCTTGCCTTCTCAAGGCAGTCTGCCCGCTCGAGGAGGCCCCAGGAACCAAACCCAGGGCCTCCTACGTGGTAAACCGGCGCCCTACCAATTGGGCTACAGCCGGCCCCTAATCTTTCTTTTTTAAGAATTATCCAAATATCTACCTTAATCTGCCATTCCACTTTGACTGTGGTGACCAGTATTTCTTTATTCAAAAAATGGAGAAAGTAATGATGACTACTAACTCCTGGAAGCTGATAATTAGAAGATTGCAACAAGACACTAACAGAATGGGAGAAAAAATTTGGAAACCATATGTCTGATAAGGGTTTAATATCCAGAATAAATAAAGAACTCCTACAACTTAACAATAAAAAGACAAAAACCCCAATTTAAAAATGGGCAAATGTCTTGAATAGACATTTCTATAAAAAAGATATACAAATGTCCAACAAGCCCACAAAAAGATGTTCAACATCCTTAGCTATTAGGGAAATGCAAATCAAAGCCACAATGAGATACCACCTCAAACCCCCTAGAATGGCTATTATTAAAAATAAAAAACAGAAAATAATAAGTGCTGACAAGGATGCAGAAAAATAGGAACCTTCATACATTGTTTATGTAAAGTAAAACTGTACAGCTGCTATAGAAAACAGCTTGGCAGTTCCTCCAAAAGTTAAACATAAAACTACTATATGACCTGTCTATCCCACTCCTAGGTACATACCCAAAAGAATTGAAAGCCTAGTCTCAGGCAGATAGTTGTATACCAATGTTCTTAGCAGCTGCCCTAACAATAGCCAAAAGGTGGAAGAAATCCAAATGTCCATCAGTAGATGAATGGATAAATAAAATGTGCTATATACATGCAACGGAATATTACTCAGCCTTAAAAAGGAATGAAAGTCTGATATATGCCACCACATGGGTTAACCTTGAAGATATCATGTTGAGTGAAATAAGCCAGACACAAAGGCACAGATATTACATGATTCCACATATTAGATATAACTAGAATATTCAAATGCATAGAGATAGAAAATAGAGGACAGTTTACCAGGATGGGGGGAGGGGTTGGGGCGGGATGGGAGTTAATGCATAAGGGGTAAAGGGGTTTCTCTATGGGGTGATGGGATAATTCTGAAAGGTGATAAAGGTACCACAATTATGTGAATGTGATTAACCCTACTGAATGGTATGCTTGGGAGTGGTTGAGATGAGAAAGTTTGTTGTATATATGTTTTTTGAAAAAGAGCAGCTAAAGAGACAATGACAATTAAATACAATACATGATCCTAGGCTGGAAAAGAAGAGGCCCAAAAGGACATTTGGGGACATATGAAAAATTAGAATATAGACTGTAAACTTCCTATCAAAATTAAAGTTCTTAAACTTGATAACTGTACTTAAGGTGAATAAGTGAATAGCCTTATACTTAGGAAATGTACATGAAAGTATTACGTGTTCAGGGAACATGATGTCCACACCTACTCTTAAATGTTTAGAAAATAGATAGATAGATAATGGATGGATGGATGGATGGATGGATGGATGGATGGATGGATGGAGTGATACAGCAAATGTGGCAAAAGGTTAAAAGTGGTGGATCTGAGTATAGATGGAGGGGGTTATGTTGGAATTTTCTGTATAAGTATTGCATTATTTTTGCAACTTTCCTGTAAGTTTGAAATTAATTCAAAATAAAGTTTAAGAAAAAAATATTATGACAACACTGCTACACACACAGACATTAAAATAGAGATGAGATAGGTATTGCACAATTAAGATACAGGCAAAATACTGATATTTTTTAATAGAGTTGAATCTTGTTACCAAATTGACATGAATAGGGAAAGTGCTGGAAAAAAACTCATACCAGTTCCACAAAAACAGGCCTATTAGAGGGATTTGAAATAGTCCTGCAGAAGAGAACTTTGGAAGTTCAGAGGAGATTCAACAGCTAAGATGATGTGAGTTACCCTGAGTGAGCAATTAATTATTTTAGTTCCATTAAGCATCAAAGTCTAAAGTTTTGAATTTCCTTTTAATGGTTCCTGGCCTTAACAAATTAGATGTAGTTTTCAGTCTTTGTCATTTTAAAACCGTTTTAAAGTATTTTCCTAGAATCATTTGGCAAAGAAACTTCTAAATCCCATTGAGAATAAATATTGACAAGGAAAAAATATTCAAGTCTTTCTTGGAAGAAAGCACATCTTATCCATATCAAGATTTGTTTCTTAAAGATTTAAAAAATGTAAAGATATGAGATAAATGGAAATAATTAAAGCTTTCTTAAAACCCATGAGCTAAAAGTAATAATCATGCCAAATGTGAATATTTGGAATTATCCATATATTTTTGTTATATTCTCTTGAAAGGTTTTAGAGAGAAGCAGTTGAGCAATTAAAGTAAGGTAAACTTTGTGGTTTCTTTGAGCTCGTAGCTCTTGAATAGTTTTATCAAATCTGTACTGACACAAAGCGCCCAGTAAGGGCTTAAACATTTTTGGATCCTACTGAAGTAACATTTGAAGAAAAGTTGAATTTCGTATCTCTCCTCTAGGTGGCAAACTCATACTTTCTACAGTGTATTACATCTACTGCCTCCTCTAGAATTCACACATGAAAATTATACTTTTAAAAATTCATCCTTTTTTGTCTGTCACAGTGGAAAAACAGGCGTCTATAAAAATGTTTTCTCCCAAACTTGTCTTTTTATCTTTACATTTAAAAATTCCTTGTCAAAATATTGCTAATAGAAAGTCCATTATATGATGGCTGTGTACATCCTATAAAGAAATGGCTGTGTACATCCTATAAAGAAATTGTGCAAGAGACTTTTCAAAGCATTTGTGTAAGACTGCTTTGAGTGATTTCAATTTTCATGGTTTACTCTTAGGAAAAGATTGTTTTACCTAATGGGCATGAGTATTCTGCTAGTGTATTCATTTTCTCCTAACTATGAAAAAAAGAGTGATTCTTCTACATAGAGCTTTTAAATTAAGTCCCAAACATACATATACTTTGTGAAAGCAACAGATAAAACTGTGTGAAGCTGAGTGAAGCATCCTGTAAATCTGATATAAAAGAGCTGAGTGAAGTATCTTGTAAATTTGATATAAAAGGACAGTCAAATGAGATAATTTAATTTTATATCAAACCAGAATGCAAGTTCCCTGAATGATTTAAACAATGCTCCCCAAATCTCACTTCCCTTTGTAGTGGCATAGACTAAATTTTCTTATACATGAAGTGTGTCAGAAAAATATCTTGAAGTGCCATGGAAGATGAAGAACAAAACTAAAATTAATCTCAGAGTACACCAAACAGGAACAGCAAGGGCTGAAGATGCCTGCCCTGTTTCCAAAAGTACGGGGAGGAGATAAGTAAAAAGAACAATGACATGTTATAGCCCAAGAGCTAAAATTAAATGTGTGTAAACAATTCTTGTTGAAACTAGACCAATGTAGATTAGGCAAACCAGGTAAAGACTTCTTTCCTGCCAAAACATGCCAGGGTAAGAGTCACCCATCATTGAGACATGGCCAGTGATAGAAGTGGAGTTAACACTGAAAACCACAGAGGATTCTGGACTTGCGTGGCAGCTCTTAAATTACACACTAAAGACAATATGTACCTAAAACCCATATTTCATCTTTATCCCACCCAAAAAACCAGAAAGCCAATTTTTCACATATAGAAATCCTAACAGAACTTGTAGCTTATATATAATTATTTTTCTACCACACATTTCTTGAGCAGTCACTCTGGGCCAGGCCCTGTGGGAGAAGCTTTATTTAAATATCACAAAGTTGAATAAGGCATGGTCTCTGCCCTCGGAGGAATGGGAAAGCCTGGCAAATACACAAAATAATTATATGAGAGGACGCAAGGGCGGGGGAGAAAGAAGTTAAAGCTAAATTGGTACAGCGATGATAGGGTACGGAAGAGCCACTTTTAAATCCCATCCCACAGCTGAGTTAATGGCACTAGTCCGACCAGAGCCCGGACTTAGTATGGTTTTTGCTGGATTTTAGAGATACCCTGTGAGGTCTCTGATGCAGATCAGTTATGATGAAATAGACCCCAGTAGATATGAACATCTATAATTCCTCTTCAAAGGCATTTTAGGCTTGTTTTGAAAGATCATTCACAAAGATATTCAAGAAGCCAGAAGATTTGTGGAAAAAAGTACCATCGTTAAAAGGATGTTTGATTCCTAACTTTGTCATGGGGAGGCAGCTCAACTTTTTTAAGTAAACTAAATCACAGTATATCCCATGCAGCAATTTAAAAAGAATGAGGTAGCTCTATCATAGAAAGATCTCCATATGTAGAGAAGTGAAAAAAAACAGGCAAGAGGAAAATGTTTAGACCACAGATAAAGCTTGTCATTTGTTGCAACTTAAACACTTTCATCTAAAGGTTAAGCAGAAAATGGCACAATTCATAAATAGAATGTGAACCATAACACACTCCTTACATATTGTGACTATATTATACCCCCAGAATTGTAATGATTTCAGCTGAATTTTTTATCATCTTCTTGGTACTTGGATTGGCTATTTTACCTGCCAAAAAATTATTTTGTCTTGAGGAATTATCCAAATGTGCAATGTCTGAAGACTTTTAACATTGTCCCTAAATAATACTAGGTTGTTTTTGGCCATTTCTCTGTAGCCACTTTGATAAGCTAGATCTTCATGTCCAAAGCTTTCAATCTAACTCGCCCATGCACACTGTAGTTTCAGTGTTAAAGAGAGAAAAGTGAATTTCAACCCAACTTTTGTTATCATCTGTATTTCTTGCCCCATGCCAGGCCAAAGCAGATCTCATATCCTTCATTATGAGAAAGGAGAGGAAGGAAGGGGATTCAAGTCTGACCACCCCTTCCAATAGCAGGAAATTGTAGGTTGTCTGTTAACTGTTGCCCTTACATCCTACCAATGGAACCCAAGTTCCATTCTGTGGCTTCAGCTTCATGTGGTTGGCATCATTTTCTCCCTTAGTAAAAAATTCTCTTTGAGTAAGTTCATGTCTAAAATAACTCAGGGCTCTCAGATATGATCATGGCCTTCTCTCTGTCAAGGAAATTGGAGAGCCTCTATAAGCCAAAATCATGCCTCTTCAACTCACCTCAAGAAATGAGGCAGAATGACAGAGAAAGAAAGCAAATGTGGCATGCGCAGGATGTGGGGCTCAGTCCAGCAGTTCAAATCAGCCAGTGACCTTTCACAAAGAAGACAAAGGCAAACATGCAGAGAAGCAACAATACATTAGTGCCAAGGTTACACAAGTGGAACAGGTGCATCCACCCCCCTCCTGGCATCACAACTCAAGCATGACACACCCAGATTTCCCCACTTACCAGGACTGCCAGAGCTGGTCTAAATTCATTTTAATAGAAGCTTATTGCCATGGAGTTCAGTGAGAGCCATGTTTGACGTCAATCAACATGTGCATGATTACCCAACCAGGAAAATAAAGAAGTAAAGTAAACAGATGCACCCAAATCTATACATTTCTTTTGAAAAGGACTTGAAGTAGAGAACCAAGAACTAAAGAGAGAATTTTATTCATTCAGTAAGTATGAAATAAGCACCAGTAATTTGTAAAGGTCTCGTAGAAGACTCTCCAATAATGATCCAGCTCCACACAGTTTCAGCTGCCTCAATAAGTATTGTAAATATGTTAATCAGTTAGACCACAAATAATATAACAATACTAAGATAAATTAAAATATTAATACAGTATTTATGATAATAATAATTATAGCTACCATTTATTAAGCACCTATTATATGCAAGGCATTTTTCTATGTTTTGCTATATAGTTTAATACTCATAACAGTCTTGTGAAATAGATTTCATTATCCCTATCCTATAGATAAGGAAACTATAACAAACATAAATTAAATATCTTGCTCAAGGATACCCAACTCAAGCAGAAGAGCCATAATCAAACTTCAATTGAACTCTTTCCATTATACTAGAGGTCTCCAAACCACAGCTCTTGGGTTAAGCTGCCTGTTTTTGTAAATAGAGTTTTATTGGAACACAGTCACTCTCGTTCATTTGCATATTGCCTATGGCTGCTTTGGTGCTATAACAACAGAGTTGAGTAGATGCAACAGAGATGATATAGCCTGTAAAGCCTAAACAATTTACAATCTGGTCATTTACAGAAAAAGTTTGCTGATTCCTGCACTGCAGTATGCCTAAGGATTTTTTAAAAGGTTGAATATAATGAATGCTTTAAGAAAATTATAAAATATTTAGAAATGAGAGTGCACTGGAATCAAATTCTTTACTAACAGTGACCCAAAGACATTCTGTCTACGCACAGAGCTTTCTTCCACTCCTTAAATACTTAGTTGGGGAAAGAATATTTGTGTTTCAGAAAACAAGAATTGGAATTTTATTAACTAATGCTTTAATTTCCTCCCCAGTCCCATCTCCAACTTCTCCCCACCTCAGGTTCTCACCAAAGGATGTCTCACCAAAGCTAGTCACCTACAAGAGAAAGAAAGGGAGGAAGACAATGAAAATATGGTACTATAGCTTCATGGAGCTTCCATTCCTTTTCCAGATACTGACTACCTGTGACAGAGAGACTCTGAAAAAGGTCATGCCAAATCTCAGGATTCAGTTACTTTAGACTTTTTGGGCTTCTGCAAACCTGGGTGAATGAATTTATTGACTAAAATAATAGAATTTTGATATAGAAGGCACATCAGGCAGGGGCCGGCTCGATAGCCCAGTGGATAGGGCGCCAGCATACCACATGGGAGGCCCCGGGTTCGGTTCCCGGGGACCTCTCCTAGCAGGCAGACCGCCTTGAGAAGGGCAAGCCGCCATGGGTGGGCCAGAGCCGCTGTGGGCGGGGCAAAACCCGCCACGGGCAGGGCAGGTCGCCCGCGAATGGAGCGCAGCCAGCCACCCACGAACTGAAGCAGAGCCGGCGGTGAATAGAAGCAGAAGCTGCCCACAAGCAGGGAAAAGCCACGCCTGCACGGTGACCAGTCTCGGTGCGTCGCCGTGGGGGGGGGGGGAGGGGAGATATGTAATAAAATAAATAAATCTTTAAAAAAAAAGGCACATCAGGCAAAAATCAGTTGGGATGATTTCTTTTATGATTAAAAAAAATAAAGGAATCAAGAATCTAGTAAGCCTGGGTGACTTGTCCAAGGCAAAACAGGTAGCAACACAGAAGAACCTTCTCTCATCTACTCTACCACAGGTTCAACAAGATCCAGTGTAAAGCCACAACAATAACCTATTTACTGACTTCCATATTAATTGCATGTCATTTATCAAGGTCACACATTTGATGGGAAAAGCATGGTTTGGGGATCAAGCAGTGGGTTCAAACCCTGCTTTGGCCACTTAATACTTGTGTAACTTAGGAAAGTTGGTTAACCAATTTAAGCCTCAGTTTTATGTTCAGTAAAATATAATTGTTTCCCAACCTGTACTGACCCTAGAAAAATTAGAAGACCTCAACAAACCAATCACAACTAAAGAAATTGAAACAGTCATCAAACAACTCCCCAAAATGAAAAGCCCAGGACCAGATGGTTTCACAGGTGAGTTCTCCCAAGCATTCGAAGAAGATTTAATACTGATCTTACTCAAGCGCTTCCAAAAAAAATTGAACAAGAAAGAATGCTACCAAACTCATTCTATGAAGCCAATATCATCCTAATACAAAACCCAGATAAAGATATTATGAAAAAATAAAATTACAGACCCATTTCCCTAAATAATACAGATGCAAAAATCCTCAACAAAATGCTTGCTAATCGAATCAAATAACACAATTAAAGAATTATTCTTCATGATCAAGTGGATTTTATAACAGGTATGCAAGGGTAGTTCAACACAAGAAAATCAATCACTATAATACACTACATTAATAAATCAAAGAAGAAAAATCACATGATCCCATCGATTGATGCCGAAAAGACATCTGACAAAATATAGCAACCTTTCTTGATAAAAATATTACAGAAGATAGAATTGAAGGAAACTTTCTCAACATGATAAAGGCCATATATCAAAAAGTCACAGTTAACATTGTACCTAATGGTGAAAGACTGAAAGCTTTCCTGTTGAGATCCAGGAACAAGACAAGGATGCCCACTGTCACCACTGTTATTCAATATAGTGCTAGAGGTTCCAGCTAGAGCAATAAAGAAAGAAAAATAAAAGGCATCCAATCAGAATGGCAGAAGTAAAACTTTTGCTATTCGCAGATGATAGGAGCCTATACCTAGAAAGTTCCGGAAAATCTACAACAAAGCTGCTAGAGCTAATAAATGATATCAGTAGAATGTCAGGATACACGATCAATACACAAAAATCAGTGGTGTTTCTATACACTAGTAATGCGCAATCTGAGGAGAAGTCGGGGGGAAATTCCATTTACAATAGTGAATAAAAGAATCAAATATTTAGGAATAAACTTAACCAAGGAGGTAAAGCACTTGTATTCAGAAAACTACAATGTATTGTTAAAAGAAATTTTAAAAAGAACTAAATAATTGGAAGAATATTCCATGATCATGGATTAGAAGACTAAATATCTTTAAGATGTCAATTCTACCCAAATTGATATACAGATTCAATGCAATCCCAATAAAAATACCACCCGCATTTTTTAAAGAGACATCTTAAAAAGAAAAAGCAAATTTGGAGGACTCTCACTTCCAGACTTTAAATCCTATTACTGGGAAGCAGATGTAGCTCAAGCGGTTGGGCACCTACCACATGGGAGGTCCTAGGTTTGATTCCCGGTGCTTCCTAAAGAAAATGAGCAAGACAGCGAGCTGACACAGCAGGCTGATGCTGCAGGCTGGCGTGGCCAGATGATGCAGCAAGATGACACAGCGAGGAAACAATGAGAGATACAACAAGCAGGGAGCAGAGGTGGCTCGAGTGATTGGGTGCCTCCCTCCCACATGGAAAGATGATCAGACAGCAAGTGCAGACAATAGAGGTGAGGGGGTTTGAAATAAATAAAATCTTTTTTTTTAAACCCTATTACCGAGCTAGAGTGGTAAAAACAAAACAAAAAACAAAAACAAACAAACAAACAAAAAAAAACAGCATGGCAATGGCATAAAGATAGACACATAGAACAATGGAACCAAATTGATGGTTCTGAAACAGACCCTCACATCTATGGTCAAGTGATTTTTTTACAAGCCTGTCAAACCCACCCAGCTGGGGCAGAACATTCTATTCAACAAATGGTGCTGGGAGAACTGGATATCCATAGCCAAAAGAAAGAAAGAGGACCCTTATCTCACACCTTATACAAAAATTAACTCAAAATGCATCACAACTAAATAACCACACAAAAACTATATAATTGCAGTTGTGCTAAATGCTTGAGAAGGTTCTTATAAGGATGGATAGTCAACAGAAAAATGTTATCGAGTTTGTACAATCAAGAGAGGCCTCTATGAGGAAGTAGCATTAAAGAATGGGCTGTTTCAACCCCCTCAAAAAAATGCATCAAAGACCCAAATATAAAAGCAAGAACCATAAAGCTGCTAGAAGAAAATGTAGGAAAATATCTTCAAGACTGGTTGGTAGACGGTGGATTCTTAAACCTTACACCAAAAGCACGAGCAACAAAAGAAAATATGGATAAATGGGACCTCCTCAAACTTAAAAACTTTTGTGATTCAAAGGACTCCATCAAGAAGGTGAAAATGCAGCCCACTAAATGGGAGAAA
>PVKH010032074.1:0-12220 GCA_004027955.1 Chaetophractus vellerosus | reverse complement strand
CACCTCATCCCCCCTTCTGACTTGGTAAAAGAACACTAGCTTTATTTGTGGTGGTAACTGATTACATTTCCCACCTTCCTTGTAGATAGATGTGGCCTTGTAACTAAGCTCTGGTCAATGAGGTGTAAATTAAACTTGTTAGATGACTTTTCTGGGGAAACTCCTTAAAAGAGTTCTTTCTTCTTTCTGTTTCATGTTTGGACCACAGACCAGATGACTGGAGCTCAAGCAGCCATTTTGGGCCGTGAGGCAACCTTGAGAATGGATACCACATATGCTAAAGATGGCAGCACATAAAGACAGAAAGAGACTGTAGTGCTTCCATACCAGCTCTGGATTCCCTACCTCTGAACTTCTTTTATGTAATAGGAAAAGAAGACACTAAATGCAATTCCTAACCTCACAAGGTTATTGTAAAAAGTCCATCGGGGTGACCCAGGTAAATATTTACCATAGCTATCTTAACTGGTAGCTGTCACCATTATCTTCATCGTTATTCCTGTACCAGCCTTCCTGCTGCTCCCATCCCCAGAGGATGCACCTGTCTCTATAACCCTTCATAGATCTCTCACCACATCTTCTCCCACTGGTTATAGAGACAGAATCTTAAGCTCAGGCTCTCCCGAGCCCACCCAACTTCCCAGCCCATCTCAGGAGATTCAGACCATTTGCTTGTGTCTGGGACATCTGAGGCTCTGTCTTGCACTTGTACAGATGCTGGAGCCAATCAAACCAGCCTGCCACCCCCCACTCCAGATTTGATCCATAGCCCCTGAAAGCCTGCCACACAGGTCCTGTATGTCACAGACTCCATGTGACTCAGGTTGAGGAGCTGGGGTTCTGGAGAAATAGAGACCTGAGTTTGAATCCTGCCTCTGCCGTTTGTTACTTCTGCAACCATGGGCAAGCCACTTACGCTCTCAGTGCCTCTGTTTCCTCCTCTGTGGAATGGGTGTGATTATGGTACCTCCCCACGGAGAGAATGCAGGTTGTGTACCTAAAAGCCATTCTCCCTTCTTCTTTGGTAACAAGGTACTAATTTTCTATGGGGGAGAAATATGTTCACTCTCCATGACCCCAGGAAGAAGGCAAAGTGGACCACACCCCACTTTAGAGATGAGGAAAGTGGGGTATGGAGAGGAATTGACATACCCAAGGTCACCCAGCAAGCTAGCAGCTGAGCTGGGACATAAACCCAAGCCTCATGCCCTCCATCCTCCCACCTGCCCCCCGCCCGCCTCCTACCTCCAGGTACTTGACGGGGATCTTGTGCTTGGTGGCATGGGACTGGGCCAGGGGCTTAATCTCCGCCTCGTGCTGCCCTTTCTTCTTCAGGATGCCGCCCAGGGCGTTGAGCACGGTGGCACCGTGCTTCTTCAGGTCCTCGGAGGCCTTCATCTCATCCTCTGACTTCAGGTGCTTGAACTTGTCAAACTTCTCCAGAGTCTCGGGATGACCCTTAAAGAGCCTGCAGGTACAGGAAGCCTAGAGTCAGATGCAGGAGCGAGCAGTGGAGTCTGGGGGGCAGCCAGACTCGAGTTCAAGTCCTGGCTTCCCTGCCCTTCAGCTGTGTGACCTTGGGCAACTCACTGCACCTCTCTGTGCCTCAGATTCCTCCTCTAAGGAATGGGGATAACAATAATCCCTACCACATAGAAGCATTGTGAGGGTTAAATGAGAGTCGATGCTAAGTGCCAGCAGGGTGGCTGGCACACAACAAGTATTATTATCACTGCTATGATCATCTTCTTCTTCTTCATGGTTACTGGTTAAGGGCAGTTAGGGAAAGGACATCTCCATATTGCACCCTGGACTCACCCCATTGTTCTCTTAGCTCTTAAGAGTGTAGATAAGAGAGTGGCACCATGGTTGCGGCAGGGAAGGGGTGGGAGCACTGGGACCAAAGAACTCTGGATTTATTTAGCACCTACTGTGTGCCAGTCCTCATGCTAGCCTATGCACCTGCGCTTCCCTTTAGGGTCGTTGGTATTATCCCCATTGAACAGATGAGAAAACAGAGGTTCAGGGGTGTGAAGTCAGAAGCTCAGTATTACAAGGCTGCCAAGAGAGGAGCCAGACCCTGAAATCCAGTCTGAGTGACTCAGAAAGTAGTCCATGCTGGAGACCATCTCTGCAGCTCCTGGCCCAGGAAGCATATTCCAGCTGCTTGAATGCTTCCAGCTACAGGAGGCTCTCTACCACCTGTGAGAGCCCTTCCACTCCAGAGCCTTTCCCAGGAGCAGAAAGCTCTTACTTATTTTGAACCCAAGAGCTACTCCCTGCACCTCCCAAGCCCCTCACTGTACAGATGGTGAAAGGACCTGGTGGGGGCAACCTGCGGAGACCCGGCCCCTGCCCCTGCCAGGCACCCAGTGTGCTGGGTACAGAGGGACTCTGCCCATAATCCTGAGGCAGACCCTTCCAGACGGGGACCTCCGACTTTCCTTCTGTGACAAGGTAGGTGTTGGTGAAAGGGAGTCACAGCCACCCCTGGTGGGAGTACTTTCCCGTGTCACTCGTGGCAAGCTGAAGAACACAGAGGTAGGTGACTTGCTCAGGGGCACACAGCTGGTTGGTGTTGGAACCCAGATCTGGACCAAGATTGGATGACTCTACAACTTGTGCTCACTCCCTTGTGCCACACCCGGAAATGTTTGGCAGGTGTGGCTGTGTCTGCCTGGGGCTTGCTCTCCTCCTGTCTAATGGCTCCAGGTCCTAAAAACATTCTTCTTTGGCCGTTTCCAGGCTCTGTGACACCTTTGTAACCCGGCTGTGGACATACGCCAGAAGTGGTCACTTTAGCTCCCCATCCCCCTTGTCATCACCCCAGGTTCCCGTGGGGAGGATGTCCCATGACCAGGATCCTGGGCATCTCTTCATACAACCTGAGAATGAGTTCAAGATTTTTAAAACCATCTCCCTCAATTGTCTCCTCTTAAGCTTGTGGTCAACTAAAGCCCCCAGCTCTTCATTATGGGAATTTCCAAATCTTCTTGTCCAATGGGCAGCCGATGATTTGTACCCATGTTTACAACACTGCATTTCCCCTTCTTGTTTTCAGTTCCCTATTTCAGGCTCATCAACCTGGTTAGGACCTCTGATGGCAGCGGAGGGGGAGAAGGTTTCTGAATTTTGTAGGTGACAGAGGTGAGGCCCCTCACCCAAGCTCACACAGCCAGCGGCAGGAAGAGACAGAACCGATAATGCAGTTCTCTGAACGACAGAGCCCTGTGCTTTCCTTCTCGGCCAGGGCCTCGGTCCTCCCTCCTTCCTCAGTCTCTGGGAAAGCCCTGGGTCCCCGGGTGCTCAACAAACGGCAAACGTGAGCTTCTTTCCTTCTCCCCTTGGCTCAGGAGGAGAAGGGGCAAGGAAGAGATGAAAGGGCTTTCGAGGTCCTGGCCCAGTGGGTTTGGGCGGTGCTTCCGCCCAGGGCTGCGGGCTCGTGTCAGGACTCGGGTGCATTGCGAGTGGGGGGTTCCTGCTAGCATCCGCGGACCACTCCTCAGTACGAGCGCCAGCGTCCTAGGGACGGAAGGGACTTCGAAATAAGCAAATACAAACTCTCTTCCACTCGCACAATTCTTACTGCACAAAGAAACACGCTCTCAACACCATACACACCCACTTAGCATGTGATTGATCATCGGCTCTCCCATCTGGAGGCCGGCTAAGTCCAGCTCCATATACGCACGGACACACACGGATGCACCATGCGCTGCATGCAGGTAAAGAGAATACTAACAAACACTTAAGTGGCACTTACTTTGTGTTCAAAGTGCTTTGCCTACGCTGACTCATTAAAAAGCTTTAGGAGGTAGGTACCATTTTACAGACGAGGAAACGGAGGTCTGGAAAGATTAAGTAAATGCTGAGGTTTTAACCCAGGCAGTCCAGCAGCATGTCTGTGCTCTCGACAGCTACATACGCATATTCTTTTTAGCCAACAACACTTACGTGCATACCTGATGCATACACAGAAGCATACAATCACAAGCGTACACACACGTGTGCTGTCACACATACACATGCACACGTAGATGTGCATGTGTGCAGACATGCACACTGAAACTCACACCCACGCACGTGCACGCACACCCCCGTGCAGACACGCACACGCCCTTTCCCCAGGAACGTATCTCTCCAGCTTCCCTGAACACCCAGGTCTGTCCAAAGCCATGCCTAATGTCACAGCCTCACCCCTGGACCCTGCCCAGAGCTTCGTGCGTCACTGACAGCTCGTCTCTGGCACCTTTCACCCAAGGGTCTCCAAGTTCCTGACTATTATTATCTGGCGACAATGATCCCTGCACTCCTGCCTGACAGATGCAAGCCCTGGCACCCACAGGAGGGACGCTGGGAGGAGACTGTCTGGGACAAAGAGGCCAAGACCTGAAGTCCAGGGCAGCCAGGGTACGTCGACATTCTGAGAGCCCCCCAGGCGTCTGGGGGAAGAACCTGGGTCTGAGAATTACGGAAGCTGGGTTCCAGCCCCAGCTCTGTCGCCAATGTTCTGTCCTGATTGCTCGCTCTGCCCTCTGTAAACCAAAAGGGTTGGTGTAGCTGATTTCTCAGCCTCCAAATTCGAAAACATGACTCCTGCCTCACCCTCTACGTTCTGGCACCAGACAGCCAGGGCAGTCCAGGAGAACAGGGCTAAATTGTGCTCCCTCAAATCCTTCTGGAACAGCACAGCCGCCCCACCCTTTCCCCGAGCCCTGTGGCTAGGATCCCCCAGGGAGGCCACAGAAGGCCAACCGCCCCCGAGCCTGACAGCAGCAACCAGAAAAACGGGCAGACAGAAACCCCTCACCCTTACGGAAATGAGCAGGGGGCGTTTTCTCGAGAGTTTCAGAAACCCTCGCTTTCCTGGCATTTCAACTTCATTTGTATTACCTGCCTGCCCCGTTTATCGGGCAGACCTCCAGGCACATCCGAGGGAAAGCTGACCTCCCTGCTGCCCTCTGTACGGAGGCCCAATCGGCCACCCACATGGAAGACCGAGGACCCTCTCAGACCCGTGAAAACCTTTCTCTTTTCTCGAACAAAAGAACCGAAGTGAGGATGGGGACTCCTCTCTAGTGTGGCAAGAGTATAGCAGAGTGGTCAAGACCAATATGCTCAGCCAAACTGCCTGGATTCGAATTCCCACTCCCCTCTTACTTGCTGTGTGACTTTGGGCAAGTAACTCAACCTCTCTGTAAAATGTGGGTTATAAAATCTATTTCAAAGAGTTGCTGTGACACTGAAACGAGTCATCAGTGTGAAACATTTAGCACAGTGCTTGGCAGTCAGTACATACTGTATAAATGTTTATCATCACCATCATCATCATCATCTCCATCATTATCTTCGTCATCTCCATCTCCATCATCATCATCAGCTCCACAGTTGTCACCATCATCTCTATCATCATCTCCGTCACCATCCCCATCATTATCATCTCCACCCCCACCACCATCATCTCATCACCACCATCCCTGTTAGGGCCAGAAATTTTAGGTTCTGCTTGTAGCTGGCATTGGCTGTCTGAGACTCAGACTCAGTTTCCCTCCCTGTAGCATGAGAAGTATTGGCCATGAGTAGTGGTCTCAAAATTTTTCCCAGCCTCAGAATCCATTGTTCAAACAAAAGAAGCAAAAATACATAAAACAGAAAAGGTTTTGGCAAGAGAAGGAAAAGGCAGGGAGACCTGGAGCTTGCTCAGCAGACTACTCCTACCCGAACCCCAAGCCCTGAACTGGAATCTCCAACTGACCCTCCAGTGTTTATATTCTAGAGCTTTATAGTCATGTACTTGCAGCGAAGGCCTCAGCATTTTACCCACAGCCTCGGCTTAACTAGAATTTTCCCACTTTTAAAATCAGAGCAGTAAGAGAAGTGACCTTTCCAAGGTCAGTAAGAAAGCCCAAGTGCAGCATCTGAAATAGAACAAAGAGAGCAGCCCCCATGACAGCCTTTGCATCCCCCTACCCCACCCCAAGAGGGCCTTCCCGTACCCCAAACACTAAGAGGGCAGAACCCTCTGGCATGGCTATCCCCATTCCGTAGCCTAAGACGTGACAGGGGCCAGCAGCCTCGGGGTCACGGCTCCTCCCTGGCACCTGGCCCCCTGGCAGGCCTCTCTGAAGCACCCTGGGAAGGGGGGAAATATTTTCCTGATGACACAACACCCAAGTCTCCTTCAAGATATCCAAGTCACTCTGTCAGGGCTGGAAGCGTCTAGATCACCCTGGAAAGCTCCCCTGCTCTGCAAACTCTGGTCTCCCCTTTACCCTCTAACACCCAGCCTCCTCTCCAAAAACCAAGGCCTTGGAGAATCCCAGGGTATGAGAGCAGGAAAGGGACCTCAGAGACCATGCAGACAGTCCTCTCCCTTGACAATAAGGAACTAGGACCCAGAGACAGGCAGCGACTTGTCCCAGGTCACACAGCAAATTGGTGGCTGAGGAGTTGAAGACAACTTGGGGGAGGGGGTGCCTTTCAGGGATTCAGGGTCTCCTTCAGAGACATCTAATCCAGCAGGACCCAGTGTAGCCCCGGCAGCCAGCTGGCAGGGACAGGACAAAGGTATAAGTTAACACCCCCAAGTCTCCAGGCAGACTTGGCAGAGACTTCCACAAGTGTTTCCTAGCAATGATCTGTAAAGGCTCAAACTTCAGATAATTGAGCTTCACCCCAGGAAGATGGGAGCTAGAAATGGGTGAAATCCAAGGGTGAGAAAGGACATCCGAGCAGGGAGAGCCTGCTCTGGCTCATAAAGAAGGAGAAACTCATTTGTAAATTAAACCACCAAGAACAATCCATTCACTTGTGGCAACTCTGGGGACCCCCTTTCTCCCAGGGCAGAAATGTTGATTCACACCCCATTAAGCTTTGGATCTGTGCTGGGCCAGAGTCTCAGGAGAGGGGCCAGGAGAAGAGAACATTTTATCCCCATTTGGGGTGGAAGGCAATGGGAAATGAGATTCTATTTACAAGCCATAAGCTATCCTACAACTTGGAATTTTGTGTGTGTGGTTTTTTGTTTTGTTTTGTTTTGTTTTTTCAGAAACCCCTTACTGTGGAAGCCAACAAGTACTTGGAGACCACACCATTCCAAGCTCTCAAATTCAAGACATACTTACGGTTAAGGTCACTAAGGGGTCTCTATCTTCTGTTTTCTATTATAATTAAAGATCACTAGCGTGGGCTCCATCTACAACAGCTAGTAACACCTTTGAGAACTCATTATATGCCAGGGACACTGCCAGGTCCCTCATACACATCATCTTATTGAATGCTCACTTCCACTCTATGATGTAGGCAGTAGGATTTCCCCATTGTACAGGTAAGAAATTGAAGTTCAGAGAGGTTGAGTAGCTTCCCATTGGTCACCCAGCTGCTCAGTGGTGGAGCCAGGTCTTGAGCCAGACATGTCTCTCCTCGAAGGCCATATCTAAGCCATGACTGTTTACAGACTTTAATGGGCTTGTGACTTTGGGAATGTCCTACTTATTCTCATCCTTCAAATGAGTTGCTGGACAAGACCTGTCAGGGCCCTTATTAACTGCAACCGTTCTAAAATTCCTCTTGGTAGACTCTAGGCATCCACAGTTTGATCATCAAGCTTCCTTCAGCTGGGTGAGATGGATCCCTTTTCCTTTTCTGACACTTTGAGGCAAAAGAGAATCAAGCAGGGCTTTTAGTAGCCTTAACCAATGCAGCCAACTGGTCAACCCCAGAGCATACTTTCTACCTTGCAACTGAGGAAACTTAACCTTTGGGGGTGGAGGATGGGAAAAATGAGATCGCTTCCTTTTACCTGATGAGGATTTCTTGTCCATGGCCGGCAACGTCAGCCTCCACCTTCCCCCAGACGTTCAACACCAACTGCCATTCCCCGTCACTGAGTCCCATGGTGCAGTCTGAAGACAGAAAGGAGCAAGTGCAGACTGACTTGATGCCCTGGACCTGACAGCTGGGGTCTGAGGCTGGCCTGGCCCCAAAGGGGTTTTATACCTTGTCCGGATGCTTGATATAGATCACTTGACGATTTGCTCGCTCTCCCCCACCCCTCTCTCTCTCTCTCTCTCTCTCTCTCTCTCTCTCTCTCTCATCCAGGGGTCTAATCTTTTCCTTTCTCTAGCCCTCACATGGAAGCTATTTTGGGGCAGATGCCATTGTGGGGAGGTCGGACAAGTCAGGCCACGGGGGTGGGGGGGGTGGACAGAGTGGGGAGGAGATTGGGCCACAGTCTGGATGATCAGAAGCCAGCAGAAAGGGCATCACCAAGGCCGATGCCAGGAGTCTGAAACCCAACTCTCCTTGCCACCAGCCATCCCGAGATGCTCTGTCATGTTTCTAAGCTTGGGCAGTGGCACCCTGGCTGGCCACTGAGACGTCTTGGCCCTCTGTAGTCTCCTTGCTCACCTTCTGCTTGGTTTGCCATATGCCCCTCACCCAGATGGAGGTGGGTGGGAAGGGGCCTAGATGGTTTCTGCCAATAGCTGGGTGAACCCAGGCAAGTCCCATAACCTCTTAGCATCTGGGTTTCCCTGCTCCACCCAGAGAGTGCTTGGCTTTGTGGCCCTGCTCAAATATTCCCCCTGAAAAGTTTTGCTTGATTTACCCCCTCAAGGCACATTTAACTGCCCCCTCCTTCCCTTTATTTGTGTATGTTCCTGCTGTGTTGCTTGGGTGTCTCATTGCATGTATTTCTTCATTTCCATTAGTATAAAAGCAACCAGAGCTCACAGAGGCTTTACTCTGTGCCAGGTCCTATTCCAAGCACTTTCCATTTGGTAGCTCATTTAATGTGGGGGCACAGCCCTGTGTGGTAGATACTGATGTTATCCCCATTTAATTGAGGGGAGGTTAAGAAAGCTTGCCACAGGAACACAGCTAGTTGGTGACAGAGCTGGGATTTGAGCCCAGGAAATTAGGACCCTATGTCCATGCTCCTGACCCTCAACCATTGAGCACTTTATTTTGCTTTTCATGAAGGCAGAGGCTCTGTCTTATTCATTTGTGTCTCCTTTGGCCCTTGATGTACCCAAAACCAAAAAATGTTCATTGAATAAGAGATGGATGACCTTGCAAGAAAGGCAATTGGAGATGATTGGCCTGATTTTATATGCTTCCATTCACCCAACCATCTCTCCATTTACCTGTCCGCCTATCCATCCGTCCATCCATCCATCCATCCATCCATCCATCCATCTAACAGTTATAGAGTACCTACAGTGTGCCAGACACTGTGCTACATGCTGAGGATAACAAAGCCAAATAAAACACATCCCTGTGCTCAAGAAACTTACAGTTGCCTTGGGGAGAGAAGACGAATAAAATTACAGAACACTTTATTTAGTTCTATGATCAAGGTATGCACAGGCTCTTCTTTCCATCTGTGCAGGGAGGTCCAGTTGTGGAAGGTGAGGCTGTCCTGTGTCTGTATTGATGAATCGATTGGGCCTGCCCCACCTATATAGCCCTTTCTAAAGACACCTGCCAGCCCCAGCCCCCACTGGGACCACGTGATTCTCCCCAGCCCCACCTGCCACCGGTCGCAGCTGATTGACCAGCACAGGCTCCTGACCAGAGGGCAGCCAATGGCAGGCTCGGTCCAAATAATCAAATGTCTGTTAGTTAGGCCAATCAGAGCCCCTCTCTCCAAAATGTGAACAGAGATATTTGGCAAGAATTGGTCATGAAATGGGTCAAATTCATGGCCAACCACGGGCCAGAATCCCCAAGCTTAGAGCTCGCTAGTGCAACCTTGAGTCTAGAGCACCCTCTAATCTGGTCTCTGTGAAGCCCACTTACTGCTCAAGAATTACCCTGAGCTGCCACTTCCTGTATGCCCCTCGTATGCTTTTCCATGAAGCCCACTTACTGGCAGCTGATACCCAGTGACCAAACGGTCCCAGCCGCTCAGGGTGCTGTGTGGCCCCCCACCCTGATGGTGCCTTCTGGAAGTCACCAAGGAGCTCCTGCATTGACCCAGAGTGGCTGACCACGTGACCTCCAAGAATCCGTCCAGCTTTAACCTTCTAAGACGCAGTAGCATCGCGAGTAGTTGTGAGTTGAATTGCGTTCCCCCAAAAGACATGTTGAAGTCCTAACCCCCAGGACCTCAGAATGGGGCCTTGTTTGGAAAGAGTCGTTGCTGATGGAATTAGGTGAAAATGAAGCCAGACTGGAGTCCAATAGGACTCGTGTTCTTAAAAGAAGGGAGCAAGAGACAGGGACAGAGACACGCCGCGTGGCAGCCGGTCGCTGGAAGACGCAAAGAAGGACTCCTCCCCTAGAGGGAGCCGCCCTGCCCACACCTGGATTTGGGATTTCCAGCATCCAGACCTGTGAGGGGATAAATTCCTGTTGTTTTAAGCCACCCAGTTTGTGATCATTAGCTACAGCAGCTCTAGGAACCTATTCGGTAGGGATTTTTTAGGACACCTGTGACTCATTCATTCACTCATCATTCATTCAGCAGCCCTGAGCTGGGTGCCAGGCCCAAGGTCAAAGGGAAAGGCAACTCTAGAGGGTCTGCCCAGGGTCAAACCTCAGCAGTTTGGCCCCTACTTCTGGCCATTTGCTGGAGGGCGAGCCCAGGGGTGCCGGAGGGGAGGGCAGAAGGCAGAAGGCCGCGGCCAGCATGCCTCTGGGGCGCCCCCTGGCCCACCAGCCCACTCAACTGCAGCACCTCCCGACTGAGGTCAGCACCGACGTTCCGCACGTGGCGTGCACTTTGCTCTCCCGCCGGTGCCCTCGTGACTTGAGGGGTCAGCAGGATGGGGGAGCTTGCTAGCCCCTCTCACTGGGGTGGGTGGGAGAGAGGGACTTGGAGAGGGCAAGCAGCCACCCAAGGCTGGTAAGAGGCCCAGCGGGGACCCACACCTGACTTCTGTCCGCGACAGCTTCCTGCACTGTCTGAGACAGCCTCAGCAGGTAAAGGCTCATCAACCCATCACCAGCGCTGAAGTGTCTAACAGGAAGCTGTCACCCCCTTGGCGGGCACCCCCATTAACTGGCGTGCTCGTGGAAACCTGTGGCTTTGAGGCTGATGAATCCAATCTTTTAAGTTTTACCATTTAAGCTAATGGGAAGGCAACGACATCTGTTTGCACTTACATATCTCTACAACAGACCAGCGTTACTTAACGGTTGCTATGGCGACCCAGAGTTGCCAGCTTTGTTTGGGGTTATACTTATCCCTGTGGCCTTCCTTGTGGCCGGGCAGGGAAGATGGAGACGCACGAAACAGGAACGACAGGCTGCTTTTGCGTGCGGAACTTTCCGTGGCCCTACACTCTCGTTACACACACACCTCCCGGGCAGGCTAGTTTTACACCAACGGGGCAGAACTGGGCCCCACCCCAGCGGACCCGTCCCCCTCCTCTTCCTCCCTTTGGCACCACAGAATCCTTTGTATCTAAAAACCTGAGACTTCAAATTCTGAAGTCTGGTGATCCCAGACCTAAACTTTTAGCGTGCCAAAGTCTTCAGCTTTTGCCATCTGGAAACTTGGGTTCTAGGTTCCAGAATCATAGAAAGCTAGAGATTGAGAAGTCTAGACTTATAGGGCCATAGTATCTTGAAGCTAAAAGGGGTCTTCCACTGTATCTCAACCAAGTTCCCGCTAAACGCAGGAGGGCTCCCTGCTGTTTGTCATCCAGCCTCTGCTTGAATGCCCTTAGGGGCTGTGAGCTCACTACCTGAAGCTTTAAAAATTCTTCGTGTTGAACCAAACTATGCCTCCTGCCACCCTCCCTCCCCTGTGCTGGCTGTGCTGGCCCTTCAGGACCTAGAGGACTAGCTGGGTCTCTCTGACAAGCCACCACAGCCCTTTGAGTTCACGAGGGAAGCGTCAGGTTAGCCTAAGACCGACCGTTCCTTTCTAGACTAAACCTCCCTAGGTCTTTAACTGAGGCAAGGCAGGTCAGGAGCCTGGGCTGGTGGAGAGACCAGTTCAGCCATCTCCAGGGTACTGTGACACCTCCCCTCTCACACACACACACACACACACACACACACACAAATGGAACACTCTACCAAGAAGCTCCCAGCACCCACACCCACAGGCTGGAGCCTCGTGGCTGTGCTCCAGGCCTCTCTCTTTGCAAGGGCCGCCAGTCTTTGAGGCCGAGGTGAGCTGGGAATTTGCTAGCTCTTGGGTGGCCAAAAACTCCCTCCAGTGATTCTGGTCCACCGAGGTGCGCCAAAAATGGGCAAAGAAAGAAAA
>PVKH010032073.1:0-12222 GCA_004027955.1 Chaetophractus vellerosus | reverse complement strand
GTAAGGTAAGTCTCCTAACCCAAAGCAGATGTCCTTGTTCAAATGCCAGGAGTGAAACGCACCTGTATGCTATTCAGACTTCCTATCATTCATAAGGAGGTTCAGAAATCCTACTTTCTTGATATCCATGAAGTACAAGAAAATGGTTTGGGAAGACTGGTTCAAAAACAGAATCGAGATCACTGAAGACCAACTTTTTAAGTTCGTGAGTTTTGCAAGGGTCAATAGTGACTGCTGCCCATATCCAGTTGTGCTGGTTTATTTCCAACATAATTTCCCTAGGCCAGATGAACCTGAGATGCTCTAAGCTTTTAGGAGGACAAAACAAATAGGGAAACTCAAGGGTATTTTTCTCAATTTAAACAGAGAATCAACTTAATAGGACGTATGTGAAATATCGACTATTCCAGTTACTAACAAATAATTTTACATCTTGGACTGCCTTCCTTGCCATTCAGTTGTATTCTTGACCCCTGTATTCATTTTCTATTTGCTGCTGTAACAAAGGATTACAAACTCAGTGGCCTGAATCAACACACATGTTATTTGACAGTTGAGTAAATCAGAAGTCAAACTGGTCTCTCCAGCCTAAGGTCAAGGTGTCATCAGGAACAGCAATGTTCCCTTCTGGAGGCTCGAGGGGAGAATCCGCTTCCTTCCTTTTCCAGCTTCTACAGTTGTTTGACTTTCCTTGGCTGGTGGCCAACTTCCTCGATCTCCAAAGCCATCAACATACCATCTCTCTAACCCTACTTCTATCATCACATCTCTTATCCTGATTCTTTCTTTCTGCCTCTCTCCTCCACTTTTAAAGACCCTTGAAATTCCATAGGGTGCATTTGAATAATCCAGCAGAATTTCTCTATTTTAAGGTCAAATGATTAGCAACCTTAATTCCATCTGCAACCTTAATTCCACTTTGCTATGTAAACTAGAATATCCACAGGTTTGGGAGATTAGGACTTGGCCATCTTTAGGGGGACCATTATTCAACCTACCTTCCTTCCTTCTGTTCTACTTCAGTTAAAATGAAAATGAAGAAGATAAACATATATTAATACTTCACAAAACCAAAAAGGAACTGGAGGAAACATTTATCTCCATTCCCCCTCTCCATTTTTCAAACCAGAGAGCACACAGGATTACAAAGTCAAATGAGAATTGTGTTTATACTAGCTGTATTAGTCAGCCAAAGGGGTACCTTTGTAATTATACCAATAATTGGTTGGTCTTTATAAAGGGTATTTACTTGGGGTAGAAGCTTACAGTTACCAGGCCACAAAACATAAGTTTCTTCCCTCACCAAAGTCCATTGGCACGTGTTGGAGCTGCCGACGTCTCCAGGGTTCAGGCTTCTGGGTTCCTCTGCTCCCAGGGCTGCATTTCTCTCCGTGCTTAGCTTCTGTTTCCTCCACAAGTGCAGCTGTAGACCATGAGGCTCTCTACACTTTGTGTCTCTCCACAAGGCCAGCTGTAGACTATCAGGCGAATGGCTCACTTGTCTTCTCCTGGAGCGCTCCTTTCCAACATCAGAACTGCTTCTCAAAAATCTGCTTCTCAAATCTGCTGCCTTGCTTTTTACACTTGAGACCACACCCACTGAGGGGCAGGGCTCAACATCCTACTAACGTGGCCCAGTTAACACCCCAATCATAACCCAATCTTGCCCAGGTGAACAGACCAGTTTACAAGCATGATTCAATATGGATTTTTGGAATTCATAATTACATCAAACTGTAACACTAGCCAACATTACCCATTATCCATTTCCCATTATCTGCTCACTTGCAAATGACATTTGACAAGTTTCTTCAGCTTCTTTTGTGGGTAACTGTATCATTTTCATATGTTTGCAATATTTAGGACACAAGAAAGTCCAAGATAACAACCCACCCTGGAAATCTTAAAACCATCTCCAGCCCTTACTCATCAAGCAAATTTATAGCCCAACAACCTGTGAGCTTATTTTAATAAACCCAAGAAACCAAGCTCAGGACAGCCAGCCTCCTTTCATCACTGCTGCAGGAAGCAACACTAATGGTCAGCAGGGCCAAGGATATATACAAATGGGAAATTCAGCCATAGGACAATAAACACACACTTTAAAGAAGAAGCCAAGATAGTAGGGGTAAGTCTTCTTACTACTGGAACTTTAATTTTACATTTGCAAGGCTTTGTTCTACATAAAAGTTATAGGTGGAGAGAAGTTCATGATCATCATGACATACCGTCCAACCATTCTGCCTTTTAAGGTGGAAACAATCAGACTGCAGATAAATGTGACCATGAGTTCATTTTATTTTACAGTAAGACAAGAATCTAATGGGTGACAAAGGGCACCTCCCAGCAGGGCAATGCAAAAATATTGACATTATGGGAGCAGCACTACTTCTAACTTGATCTCAATTCTGCAAAGGACATTTGAGGCATCCTCACTACTGTGGCTGGATTGGTGACATGCCTCATATTTGTATACAGGTGAAGTCGCACTAAAATGAACAGTGATGGCTGCCTCCAAAGGGAAGGAACTATAAATGGGCAGTCTGGGGAAGGATGGGTGTGAGACTTAGAGGTCATTCCATCTGCTGAGCCTCTCAACCCAGTGCCCCTGGAGATGTTATGACTTAACTGTCACCTACTTACACGAAAGACAATTTGTACACCTGTAATCTTGTGTCTGTAGGTGCTGTGAAATATGCCCTACTTGGAGATGAAGGTTCCACCTGCCTACGCAGAATTGTTAGTCTCTTCTCTGTGCTTCCCAGACACTTCGTTCATACCACTAACCCCACAAAACTGTGTCAAATCCCTCCCTGTGTACAGCTCTCACTTCTCTGGTAGAGCATTTGGCAAACTACATTAACTATCCATTATGTGCCAGGCACACTTCAAACAAGCTTCCTAAATTTGTCAAGTTTTAAAATTTTAGGGAAGTAAAAATAAGCATCAATTTCCCTCCAACAGTCAGATATAAACTCTGGACAAGGAGGCGGCCCTTCAATTGTTTAGGCAAAAAAGTCCTTCAAACAGATCTTTCTCAAGCCACTTGAGGAAAATAAATAGGACACACTAGGACCTCACACAGCTGAACCCACAAAGGTGTTGGGACTATCGCAGTGACCAAAACAGATGCAATTTCTGCCCTCCTGGAGTTTAAAACCTCGTGGGGGGAATCGAATGATAAATATAATAAACAAGTAAATTGTCCAGTGTTTTGAAGGTGATAAATGCCATGGAGAGAAATGAAGTGTGAAAAGGAGAGGAAGGACCAAGCAGTGAGAGGGCAGTAATTTTAAGTTGGTCAGGATAGGCTGTCCTTAGAAGGTGACAAATGAGCAAAGATATGAAGGAAGTGAGAATCAAGCCATGCAGATATCAGGGGAAGAATTTCCGGGAAGAGGGAACAACCATGATGAAGGCTCTTAAATGAAAATCACATGATGTGTTTGAAGCACAGGGATGAGGCCAATAAAGCAGAACAGAATAAGTGTGTGGGGTGGGGGGTAGATGGAAGGAGGGCAGGGAGCTGATTGAGGATACAAGGCTTTGGTTTTTACTCTGCGTGGCATGGGGAGCCTTTAGTGTGTTCCGCCCGGCACCGAAGAGGTGTGCAATAAAAGTTATGTTAAAGAGATAAGTGCAGTTTTGTTCTTAAAAAACCCCAGCTGACAGAAGCTCCTTCCTCTCCCTGAAGATGGCAAATCTGTGCCATTAGCAGCCACAGTCACCCCCAAAATAAAACAGGTATCCTCAGGTTCCAAGGTGCAGAGCATCTGCACCTACTGACTTGGAACTTAAAATGGTCCTATGGCCACAACTGCAGAGCAAATTATACATCCAAATTACTAAGTCGGGCCTCTGGACAATTTTGACCAATAAATGGTCCAGCAAGAGCTGGGAGAAAAGAAGGTCAATATCAATCGAGGGTCTAACTACCCTTCATGAAGATGATGGCAAGGATGACGATGGGGTGATAGTACCCAGATGACTGGATTTCTGTTTTGGAGAAGAGCTTGTTAAACCAAATATAATGTCTAATATAAGAGTTCTTCAACTGAGATCCACAGGTTGGCTAAATGAGTCCGGCAACCCCTCTGAAGTTATATACAAACATGTGGTGTGTGGGTATATGGATATGTTATTTAGGTGAGTAGGCTCATGGCTCTTATCAGAGTCTCAAGGACATTCATTCTTCAAAAAAATCAATATTAACCTTTGAGAATTAGTACTTTTTTTATAAATTTAATTCAACTTAATTATATTCATTAGCTACTTGTTGGAGAAATAAACACAGCACCCACCATTAACACGTTTGCAGTCTTTCTGGAGAGATAAGATGTAAACAAGGAAGAAACTAATTCTAAATCTATAATTGACTTTTAGTCCAATCTACCAATAGTTATTTCTCACAAATATATGTTTATCTGGACTAAAGAAGGTGCAATAAAGGGTACGAAGGAGTAAAAGGTGCATTCTCTGTTTGAGGGACTCTCTATGCTGATAAGAAAAATTTATTACCGGCAATAACAAAAGAACAAGATAAATGAGTACCACACCACTTAATAAAGAGTGTGAGTTATGTCCTAAGATGCATGAGAAATTCAGAAAGTAAAAGGTAGCTTAATTTGACTGCTGTAATTGAGAAGGCTCCGTGGAGGAGGCAGAGTTGAGCTGAGCCTCACATGAGGCGGTATTGAGTAGTTAAGACCTGGGCTCTGGAGTCAATTTTCTGCATTCAATTCCCAGAACTGCCCCTTAGTCGCTGCATGACCTTGGGCATCTAGTTTATCTGCCTCTATGTCTCCATCCAGTTGTTGGGAGTATCCCATGAAATAATAAACGGAAAGTGCTTAGAACAGGAACTGTCAGTGTCCATTAGGTGCTGTTTCTTCATTGATCCCCTCCCCATAACTGGGATTACCCAAGCAGAGGCTGGTCCCCTGGGAAGAGACAGCCGCTGACATCACAGCTAAAGCATTCTCCTCTAAGAGTCTTGTGAAGGTTGCCAGGAATGCCAATGTGTGCTTCAGCATTAGCACTTTCTAGAGAACTCTGCCTGGGCCACCACTAATAAGCCTCTCCAGAAACCTCTAACAAGTCCTTGGTTCCCCAGTTATTAAATCTTAATGGGCCACCTCCTGCATCGGAGGCCTGCCTAAAGGACACCCAGGAATCTTAGCATAGTTGACAGAAAATAAGCAGAGGCAGCGGCAACGGCCTTAATGGTTCACAGGCCTGAAAATGAAAAAGCAATTTTTAAATATCTGTCTTCTTTGTTCAGGCCATCCAGATCATAATCGGAGTGATGCACATTGGTTTTGGAATTGTTTTGGGTTTAATGAACGTTGTTTTTGCAACAGTGTGGGGTTTTGTCTCCCATGCTTTTATCTGTGGATATCCATTCTGGGCGGCGTCTCTGTGAGTAACTGTGATAACATCTCTCTGTCCCAGTTTATAAAGCACAGAAATTCCTAGTCTATACACAACCCATTCTGTGATAAGCCCAGCATCTGCTCAGCATGGAGAACTTAGAGAAATAACAACTCCCATTGGGCCTAAGTAAGGGAGAGCTTTTTTCTTTTTAAATACTTTTTAATATTTTTTTTATTTTTAGATACTGAAGATTACATAAATGTTACATAAAATGTTTACGGTGTTCTCATATGCCCCACCCCCTCCCACACTTTCCCACACGAACAACATCGTTCTTTAGTGTGGTACTGAAGCAGGCTTCATGTAGGGAATGAAGAGATAGATCCGGAACCTGGCAGGAAGGACCATAGGACATCAATACCCCCAAGATGGCTGCTGGAAGATCCTTGTGAGATTTCCACCATGCAGAATGAGAGTCCCAGAGATTCCCAAGAGATTCTCTGATAGTCTAGGGACATTATCATTGGCCCCACCTGGGGGATTGATGGATGGGGTAATCAATCAAAACAGCAAACACCTGGGACTCCTCCCATGCCATTAGCAAAATGGTGGAATAATTAACAATTTAAAAAGCAGGCACAAAGGTCCACACCTTCTGCTCCTCTTCCAGACCCCCACCACCCCCTGCTCCGCTCCTGGTGGCTTCTGTGCTCTGCTTGGGGCCCTCATGGCTTCTGCACCACCCTGCTCTCGCCATGTGTCCCCTGAGCGGACCAACACACAAGTAAAACCTGGGCATTTATAGTCTATAATGGGAAATTGTAGTCTATAAATCAGCCCTCTCTATCACTCTTCAGCCCCTTACCCTCTACTGGGGGCCCATGACCTGTTATTTTCTCCCATTTCTCTTCTCTTCCTATCTTAATAAATTTTTTGCCTCACTCACCTGACGTGCTCTGAAATTCATTTCTGTAGCATAAGTCAAGAACCTAGACTAAATCTGGTAACAGCACATTTGTTATAATTGAGGAACACATTTTGGAGCATTGCTACTAAGTACGGATTATAATTTACACTCTGTCCCGAACAGTTTTGCAAGTTATTTGTTCCCCATTTTAACTTGCAACTTAAACCCATATACTAATATTTGCTTGTCAATAATGAGCAAGACAAGATTTTAGATCTCTCTTACATTTTAGAAGGAAATGTTATGTGTTGGGTGGACAGCAGAAGGAGGTAATAAGGAATGTGATTGAAAATACACAATTGATCTTGAGAAGAGAATGAGGAGAAACCTTGGGAGTCATCAGAACAAGAACAGTAGGCAAGCTGACCTGAATATAAGAGTTGGTCAAAAATGCAAGGAACTAGGGAGGAAAAAAAGCAGAAGTCAAGGTGCTTCTGAGAGTGACTCCACAAAATTAAGAACAATGAGAAAATTTTCTGAGAGGGAAACAAAATGAATATAAATAGACCATCCTTTCAGCTAAAGAGAAGTTCTCAGGAACAATGAAATAATCCACAATATGACAAATAAACTCATCTCTTTCCACAGTTCATTATCTCTGGCTCTCTATCTATAACGGCATCCAAAGAGTTCTCACCTTGTCTGGTAAATTAGAATTCTTCTACTTTTCAAACCCCTTTATAAATCAAGTTTAATTTATTTCCAAGGAGGAAAGTTGAGAAGGTGGGTTCAGACATGTAAACAGGAGATCTTTCCCCAAAACATTTGTCAGTCGCCTCCACAGGGTGTGTGCCGAGGGTGAGAAAGGTCGACACAATTGGCCACTTAGGAATGGGAGAGCTCTACCTCCTGACTGTAACTCACAAGGGTGGGGAGTAGTAAAGATAAAGATTCTTTAAACTTTAACCTGAAGGCTCCCTGGTCCAGTTGGGTCACACTGCATTAGGGGAAACTCTAAAGAAGAATCCAGGATCCAGGAAACAATACCTTACTGCACTTCAGGAACAAAGTTCCCATTGTTCATTAGCCATTTCTCAGGTCTGCCTTGTACTTTTATCCTTGTATTTGGGACTCTCTCCTAGTCTCATTTAGATGGAGTTCTTGTTTTACAATGCTTAAATCACCATTTAAAACACCTAACTCAGTACATAATAATTTATAAAGTAATCACTGAGACAGAGCTTTCGATTCTGTTACAGAACCCCACATTCTGCAATTTCCTGGTCTACTTCTAAACCAGGATAAAGAAAATGATTTGTCAACTACCAGAGGCAACTAGAGCACAGATGGTTTCAAGGGCCGATTTTTCCATTTAATGCAGCACAAGAGGAAAGAATGGGAAAATGGGAATATAGAAGTGTGTTGCTCCTGCTCTGCCAGACAAAACAAAATTAAACTAAACTAAAATCAGCCTAATTGCGATCAGCCACTCCCACTGCAATCCATAAACAAAATAAAATAGGCTTTTTCTGCATCATTCATGGATCCTTCCCTCAAACTGAGAATCTGTCCATTTGGAAAAGACAGCCACCGAAAACACAGCTAAATCAGTTTTCTTTTAGGAGCCCTTTAGAGGCCCTCTGCAGACTACAGCATGCCGAAGAAGCAAGGCATGACAAAGAACTCTACCTGGCTCATCCCTAGGGCCCTGCCAAGGCCTCCGTTCCACAATGGTTCTGCTGTACATCAATATCACACTGTAGAAAGTGGAGAAAGTACCGCGCTTTGCCCACTCACACCGACCCACAAAAGCCTTACGAGAGCCTCCTCCTAAATCTGGGGCTCATTACCTGGTCCCTGGAAAGACTTCAAGGTTTCCATCAATTCCTAAATGTATTGGTAATAGAAATTGTGTATGTATTTTCCCTTTTCTAAAACTGGATGCTATGGTACTTCCTCTAGTGGGAATTGTAGGAGTTAAATGAAATAATGTACTTAAATAATTTAGCACAGAGCCTGTCCCAGAAAATTGCTCATTAAAAGTATGGCATTGGGAATTGTCATGGGTGATGTTGCAATGGAGGATATAGGCCATTTTATATCATCATGTATCATGCAGAACTGTGTGGGAGAGAGGGTAGTCTACAGTCTGAACTGTGATCCATGCTTGATGGCAAAGCCCCAAATGTGTATATCTATTACAGGTGATGTACCACACTGATGAAGGATATATATGTGGGAGGTTGTGGGAGGTGTGGAAGGGTGGCATATGGGTATCCTAAAATATATATGTATATTAAAAAAATTATGGCAGCTGTTTCATCACTTTTGAAAGGGAGTATAATTGTTATCGCATATGGGACTTTTAAACAAATCTTACAGATGAGCTTCAATACTTTAATTATGATCCATAATCCAAAATACAGATTATTCTGTGGACTGAAATAAAACACAAAATCACTTCAACTTCAAAATGTTTTGAAATTTCAAAGGTTAAGAATCATTAAATTTGGTGGATTCTCATTTCATTTAATTTCGCTTATATTATATATGATTCCTATTTCTGGTAGTCTCCATTAGACTAAAGGCAGCCTGGGAATGAGCATTGTTAGTGCTATCTTTGCCTCCATTGGGGCGATTCTGCTGCTTGTGGACATGAGCATCTATGGGCAACCAAACCGAGACTACCTGGCACTGGGAAGTGTCCCATAATCTACAGGTGCCTCCTCTCCTTCCACTCTCATAGACTGTGCCTCTTACCACTAGGCACCAGCTCTAGTGGAAAATCTGTTTCTAATGCAGCCCTACCCCAGTCATTTGGTCTATGGGGCTACAGAATAAAGTGAGAGGGTCACCTCTACGGATGGCCTAGGGCAAAAAGGTTGCCCCTTCTTTGCCCATCTCACTGTTGAACACACAAACAATAGGGAAGAGTTTGGATAGGCCTCCAAGACTCCTAATATTATTTCCAAAAGATTTAAATTTCTATGTAAAAAACATAGTCAAATTGCTACGAAGCACTTTTATTTTGGAGGAAAATGGGATGAGCAGAAAATGACAGTGAAAAGGTTGTGCTTTTTTAAAATTATGAAATCCAAAGAATGAAGAAATTGCAAAATGAAGCATATGTCTACATTCTCAAAATGGAATCAACCATTCTGTATCATTGTATAGGCCAAAGATTGGTCTCTCTGACCTTTATCTCAGGAGGAAATGGATAGTCTGGGGGCCAGAATGAAGATAGAAGAGGTGGGGGAAAAGAGTAGGAAACAAGCTGGATTACATGTCCACTTGTCCATGGGCCATGTTAAAGACTTTGGTCTACATTCTAAGAGAGACAGGTAAAGAAGCCACAGAAGAATTTTATGCAGAGAATTGGTATGATCAGATTTGTGTTTTAAAAGTACCACTCTGTTTCCAAAATAGAAAAAAGTTTATAAGGAAGCAAGAATAGATAAGTGGACCTCTTGGTAAATAAGAGGGACTGAAGCAAGAAAGCAAAATTCATCCCCTACAATACCAAACAAAAACAATAAAAATTACTCAAACACCTTATTTTAAATTGGCTTCCAGGCAGAGAAGCAAATGATTCTGCTATGGCTCAAGGTGGAAGAATAAAGTAGAGCTCCTAGCCTGGCTCTACTTCCTAGAAACAAAACAGGAAAGTAGGAAAGTAGGAAAGACAAAAAAAAATACTGAGAATTTCCACTAATGGCCTCCAATCTGGATCTAAGAAGACTGAGGTAGAGACTGTCAAACCCAAGAAGAGATGAAGGAAATCCTGGTAGCAGCCCCTGTCGGGCACCCCAGGACCTCAAGAGAAGAAGAAAAGACCAGCAGAATAACCACTTTCCAGTGTACTTTTCTAACATGGGACCAGGGCTGGCAGAGGAAACCTTCTCCTCCAAAAGTTGGGGTTGAGGCTCGAGGTGGGTCTAGGGGATGCGTGAGGACCAGGGCAGAGGCTGGCCTCCGGTCTGGCCCTCGGGGAAGCAGAGCTTCCAGCCTCCCACCAGCATCCACCGGGACATCTAGAGCCTGAGGGCTCAGCATAGACTCTGGGCTTGGTTCCAGCCCTCCCTGCAGCAGCAGCCTCTGGCCTCACACCAGCACGTGCCAGCACTGAAAGACCAGGTGCTCTTTTGTATCAACTGAGTTACTTCTTTCTCTTTCTGGCGTTGTTTAGTCTGGATGATTCCTAAGGGCCCAGCACAGACACTAGCCTCGGTTTCTCTCCGAAGCAGCCTCTTCTGGTGGCCTCACAGCTACATCTACAGAGACATGACAGGCAGTGCACCTCTACCGCCTTTTATTCCTGTTGTTTTTGGTGTTGTTTTCTGTTTGTTTTGGTTGGTTGGATATTCAGTGGCATGAATTATATTTAAAATAATTGCCAGGAACCGACTGTAGCTCAATTGGTAGCACTCCGGTTTACCACATGGGAGGCTCTGGGTTCGGTTCCCGGCGCCTCCTCGAGCAGGCAGACCACCTCGAGAAGGCAAGCCGCCTCAGGCAGGACAAGCCGCCACGGGCAGAGCAAGCCACCGCAGTGAGCTGACTCGGCAACAGCGGGGAGACAAGCAGACACAGAAGAACGCAAAAATGAACACAGCAAGAACAAGCAGAAAGGGGGGGATATATAATAAATAAAAAATAAATCTTTAAAAAAAAAGAAAAGAAAATGCAGCACTGTTTGAACACCTCCTTCAGGGTTCTGGAGCTTGGGGGGTGCTGGGAGACAGCACCTGGGGAGAGGCAGCCTCTCCCAGAGAAGCAAGAGCAAAGCCTGAGAAGAATGCAATGTGCATGGCAAGTGGCTGCCCACACATGCCACTGAAGCTCTGCAGAGGCTTGCTGGAAAACAAATTGAAAATTCTCAGGACTCCCAGAAATACCTCGGGAGGGGGGATTTTCAGAGAACTGAGGTCGTGCTTGAGCTGAGAGGTGACAAAGTTGGCCATGATGGTAGTGAGTCCTAATTTTCACAGGTTGGAGAGGCCTTGGACATCTGTGTTCCCCTCAAAACTGGCTGATTTCCTCCTTTCTCCCTTATTGTTCATTTAAAACAAACAAAACCTCCCTCTCTCTCTCCTGGCTATACCTTAAGAATCAACTTATGGTAGTTAACTACCCATTCTTCTCTCCTAAATTTCCTGTTCTCCACACCTCAATTCCTGGCTTCACTGTAAAAAGAAACTGCTGTGTAGTAGATTCTACCAGTTCAAGAATGCTCAGCTTGCTTCATTCAATCTTTCTCCACACATCTACCAAGAAGACATCTCTACTTCTAAGTCTACCTGCACCCAGTCTCTGTCTAGATCAAGCCTCACTCACTATCTGAATCAGTGTTTGCAACTTCTCCCATTCTCCCTAGGAAATTGTGACATGTGAAAATATGGTATGGACTTTTAGGCCAAAAGTCACATCATATATTCATATGCTGCTACATTGTCTAGTTCAAGACCTAAATTTACAGATGACAAAGACTAGTGTAGTGGAGCACACAGGATCACACAGCCAGCAATGAGGCTTAAAAACATTCATATTGCTCATGATTTCCTCAAAAGTACTCTTTATGTGAGTCTACGTTGGTCACAAGCCAGAACTCTTCCAGAACAAGGCTCAGAGAAAGCACAGGGGGTCAGGCTCTAGAGTTGGATTACCAGAGTTCGAATCTCAACCCTAATATTTATAAGTTATGGCACCATGGGTAAGACCCAAGCCTCAGTATTCTCTTTGTAAAATGAAGTTGTGAGGTTTAAATGAGGAAGCCATGTAAGGTGTGCAACATGTTCTATGGACATAGTAAATGCAAAAAAAAAAAAATAGGACAACAAAGTTACTAAAGCTAATAAATTCAGCAAAGTGTCAATGTACAAGACCAACACAAAAAATCAGCAGTGTCTCTATACACAAACAATGTGCAAGCTCAGAAGACATCA
>PVKH010032072.1:0-12225 GCA_004027955.1 Chaetophractus vellerosus | reverse complement strand
CCTTAGTAGTCACCTCTCAATCTCTCTATACTTCCCCTGTCATACATAACTGCTAATATATTTCCGTCTCTCTAATTTATTTGTATTTAAAGTTTGCAATAGATGGAGTAAAACAATATGTAGGACCTTTTGTCTAATTTCTTTCACTTAGCATATTTCCTGTTTATAATTTACCATTGATCGAAGATTATTGATGTATTACTATACTCTAGTGTCCATAGTTTGCTTAGGTTGAATTTTTGCCCAAATATCACCCTGATATCGACATCTTATAACATTAATATACATTTGTTCTATTTCAGAGAAAAACATTCTTATATATATGCACTATTAACCATACTAATTTTTTCACATGAGGATCCACTATGCTATATAGTCCCATATTTCATTCTTTAGCCTTTTTTCTAGTGAAACACAGGACCTTAGACTTTACCTTTCAATCACTATCATAACCATATATTAGCATAGCTAATTACAAACAGTGTGATGTGCTTTCACTATTTCTATTCATTTCCAAACATTTTTGAACAACCTTTTAACCAGTTCTGCACAGATAAATCCTCAGCTTTCCATTCTCTAACCTCATTCAACTTTCTGGTGACCTATGTTCTAGTTATTAACTCCACGAGTTTACTCATTATATTTAGTTCATAATAGCAAAACCATATAGTATTTGTCCTTTTGTATCTGGCTTGCTTCACTCAGCATAATGCCCTCCAGGTTCATCCATGTTATCATATGCTTCATGACTTCATTTCTTCTTACAGCTGAAAATTGTTCCATTGTATGTATATACCACGATCTGTTTAGCCATACATCGGCTAATGGACACCAAGGCTACCTCCATTGGTTGGCAATTGTGAATAATGCTGCTATGAACATTGGTGTGCAGATGTCTATTTGTGTCACTGATCTCAGTTCTTTTGGGTATAGACCTAGTAGTAGTATTGCCAGGTCACATGGCAGATCTATATTCAACTTCCTTAGGAACTGCCAAATAGTCTTCCACAACAGCTATACCATTCTACGTTCCCCCCAACAGTGAATAAGCATTCCTATCTCTCCCCATGTTCTCCAACACTTGCAGTTTTCTGTCTTTTTAACAGTGGCCATTCTAATAGATGTGAAATGATATCTCATAGTTTTGATTTGCATTTTCCTAATTGCTAGTGATGTTGAATATTTTTTCATGTGTTTTTCCACCATTTGTATTTCTTCTTTGGGAAAAGTTCTTTTCAAAAATTTTGCCCATTTTTTAATCAGTTTCTTTGTTTTTTTTTTTGTTGTTGTTGACATTTTAGAATCTCTTTATATATCATGGATATTAAACCGTTATTGGATATGTGATTTCCATATATTTTCTCCCATTGACTTGGCTGACTTTTCACCCTCTTCACAAAGTCCTTTGAGGTGCAAAAGTGTTTAATTTTGATGAGTCCCCATTTATCTATTTTTTTCACTGCTTGTGCTTTGGGTATAAGGTTTTAAGAGACCCCCACCTACTACAAGATCTTGAAGATGTTTTCCTACATTTTCATCTAGGAGTTTTATGGTCCTGGCTCGTTTGTACTTTAAAGGGTGTTGCTGTAGAATATCACGGGACTCTAGCAGTCTAGACCACTAGCTTGACAGTAGGGTGTTCACTGTGCTCTAGAAATTATTTCACTCATCTCTCTTTTTAAACACAACAATGCAAGATATTGGTGGTAGGGTGAGGTATGAGAACCCTGTATGATGTTATATATGTTTGTTTTCTAAGTTCACAATTATTACTATATACTTACTGTTTATGTATGTATATTTATGAGTGATACACTTCAATAAATTAAAAAACAAACAAAAAACCAAAAAAAAAAAACCCTCCAACAATGATTACAATTGACATTTGTTTAAAGTAATAAATTTACGGCCCACATAGTTCTTAAATTGTACATTTTATGTTTCACCAACTTCATAAAAATACTTTGAGGACAGCTGTATTCAGAGTTTCAATTACATGATTATTTCTTTTCCCATTCTTCTCTCTCTTTTCCTTCCTGAATAACTTCTTTCAGAAATTTATATGGGGCAAAGTAGAATTTATCCTCCTCATATTTTGTCCACTGTTCTTTAGGCAAGATCTGATACTTCATGGTCAAGTCCAGTGTTCTCTTAATGGGAAACAACTTGTCATTATAAAGGTTCTCGGGAAGCCTTCTTATGGCTTTTTTACATCTTCATTCTCAGCTCTTGTATAATCTAGCATTAATCCTAGTTTGTTGAACCCTGTAGTATTGTAATACCATTTTTTAATTCATCCAGCCTCTGGCCTGATGCTGTAACAGCAGTCTGGCTGGCCATTTTGACCCCAGACCAATGTATTGCCTCTATATTTTTCATTATTGTAAACCATCTTTTTAAATTAGAGAAGTTGTAATTATTGTAAAACATTTTTTTAAATTAGAGAGGTTGTAGTTTTACATGTTTTTACATGTAAAAAAGACAACATTCTCATACACCGTCTATTGTTGATACTTTGCTTTGGTGTGTTACCTTTCTTTCAATGGATGAAAGAATACTAAAATATTACTCTTAACTATAGCCCATATTATGCATTAGGTGTATTTTCCCATTTACCAACCTATTATTAACACCTTGTAATAGTGACATATATTTGTTGTTAATCATGAAAGAACATTCTTACATTTGTATTGTTCACCACAGTCATCGTCCATCACAGGGTTCACTATGTTATTCGGTCTCACGTTTTATCCTCTAGCTTTCCTTCTAATAACATACATGACCCAAAACTTCCCCTTTTCAACCACATTCACACACATAGTTCAGTGCTATTAATTATACTCACGATAATGTGCTACTATCACCACTATCCATTTCCAAACATTTACAATAACTTAAATAGAAATTCTGCACAAATTAAGCATCAGCTCTCCACTCTCTACCCCCATTCTATCTCCTGGTAGCCTATATTCTCGATTCTAACTCTGAGTTTGCTTATTATACCTAGTTTATATTAGTGAGATCATACAATATTTGTCCTTTTGTGTCTGGCTCATTTCACTCAACATAATGTCCTCCAGGTTCATCCATGTTGCCATATGTATCAGGACTTAATTTCTTTTTACAGCTGAATAATATTCCTTTGTATGTATAAAGCACATTTTGTTTATCTATTCATCAGTTGATGGACACTTGGGCTGCTTCCATCTTTTAGCATTTGTGACTTATGCTGCTATGAACATTGGAGTGCAAATGTCTGTTCATGTCTCTGCTTTCAGTTCTTCTGGGTATGTACCTAGTAGTGGGGTTGCTGAATCATATGGCAATTCTATACTTAGCATCCAAACTATCTTCCATAGTGGCTGCATCATTTTACATTCCCACCAGCAGTGAATGAGTGATCCTTCACTCCTCTCTTGTTCATTCTTTAGGTCACTGGCCATGTTGGCATTTACAGACATTGTTCAACCGTCTTGGGTCTTCATTTCCCACCCTAGTGGACTCTATCTTTTCACCTTCTGTTTCAACAACAACCTGATTTGAGGCCATTTGTTTCCCTTTTTCTTCATCTAAATGTTGATATTTTCCTCCTGGTCAACTAAGGAGGTGTTCACAGAGGGAAACCTCTATGCTTTTCCTCTTCTCTTGGGGACTTACTCTCTTAATTATTTCTTTATCTAGCAACTTAAAGTTCTACATCTTTTCCAACTCATTCCTTCGATATATTTTTTTAAATTTAATTTAATTTTATTATTTATCCCCCCCCCCCTTTCTGCTTGTTCTTGCTGTATTGAGTTTTGCATTCTTCTGTGTCTGCTTGACTCCTCCCCGTTGCGGGACCTGCCAAGTCAGCTTACCACGCGGCTTGTCCTGCTTGTGGGTGGCTTGTCCTGCTCGCGGGCAGCTTGTCCTGCTTGCGGGCAGCTTTGTCCTGCCCACGGGGGCTTGCCCTGCCTGTGGCGGCTTTGCCCTGTCCCTGGCGGCTTTGCCCTGCCATGGCAGCTTGCCTTCTCAAGGCAGTCTGTCGGCTCAAGGAGGCCCCGGGAACGGAACCCGGGGCCTCCCACGTGGTAAACCGGCGCTCTACCAATTGAGCTACAGCTGGCCCCATTCCTTCGATATTAATTCATCCATTTAACTATCCTCCCTTCCATCCATCCATCCATCCACTAATTTTGTATGAGGTGTGCACAGACCTAACCAATCATGAAATATATTACTTGAACATGTTTGTTTCTCAATTGATCATTCATCTTTCTTTCATAATCAAAATTCTTTCTTTCATAATCAAGTTATTCTCTTTCTTGCCATCCTGATCAATTGTTTATCTCACATTGTACTATTGAAATAAATTGGTGAATCCTGTGGGTTTTCATTAATCCTCATCTCTTGTTTCTTTACATCATTGTTGTTGACAAGCTTGCTCTTGAAACCTCCACTGCCCCTGACTTCTGTAATTCCCCATCCTGATATTTTTTATATTTTTATTACTCTTTATTTGTCTCATTACTACTACTTCCTCTTCTTCCAAATTCTCTCTTTAGGCTCCTTCTATTCTCTTTAGCCCAGGCTTTTCAAAAGTATGTGCCATGGAGCATTAGCCACAGATGTGATGGTAACAGTTGTCCTGAGGCGAAATGAGTTCTGTTGTCTAAGAGATTTGAGAGACATATAGGTAATTAAACAAAATTAAATATAGTTCTTGTCTTTAGACCTGTCAGAGCCTTTAAATGCCAAGATACCCTTGCTAATGGGATATGTGGGGCTATAGTATGCTAAGTTTATCAAACTTTCTAGACCATAGAACATTTCCTTTCAGAGAGCATATAAGGAACCTGTCTACCACAGAACTCATGGTGGGAAACATTGTGTACACTTTTCTGTGTGGATGATTTTCCACCTTGACCTCACTTCATACTATTTCTCCAATAATGCTTTTTTTTCTACTAATCTCCTCTAACGTCCTTACTATCATTTAGAACAGATTAATTTCCACTAACCACCTGTATGACATTTAAACACTTACTATATTATTTGAGTCCTGTATGGAATGCTACCATATCCATGAAGTTTTTCTTTCTTTTTTTTTTTTTTTTCGGAGGCCCTGGGACCCGAACCCAGGGCTTCCCATGTGGGATTGCAGTGTCCAATCATTCTAGCCACCTCTGTTCCCATGAAGTTTTTCTTAATCATTCTAGGTGGAAGTACTTTCTCCCTCTTCCAAAAGCAGGAGGAACCTTTAGAAATAATAGAGTGAATATCTTGCTCAATACTATTATGGTATGTATCATTTTATGCGTATTTATTTTTGTACATGTGATATTCATCTCTAAGATGGTTAGCTGCTTGAGAACTGTGACTATGTATCTTATACCAGGAAGCAATGTTTTCAGCTGCAAGTAACAGAAAACTCAACTGAGAGGGCCTTAAACAACAAGGAAATTCATTTTATCATATAACAGGTAGCTTAGAGGTTAGGTGACACCAGGGTTGATTAATTCAAGGCTCAATGTTACTATCAAGGACCTAGGTGTGCATCCTTATACTCACTAAGCTCATGATTTCAGGTGTCACATATGGCCACAGAAAGATTAAAGGGAAGAAAGGACCAGCTTTTCCTGCAGGTGTTTCTTAGGATCCCATACATTTTCCAGAAGACCTCAGCAGATCTCCCTTCCCACAACTCACTGGACAGAACAAGATCACATGATTGGTCCAAGCCAGACACCAGTAAGAGGAATGGGGTTTCCCATTGGACTGACTTAGATACATCTGTTGAGCTGGGGGTTGCGTCATCTTACATGAGGAATAGAAATTTGAACAAAATAAGGGCTCTGTTAGCAAGTAGGAGTGACATCTGCTGCACCTTAATATCCTATCCAGCAAATTACAGAGTACATTGCATCTTCTATAGATTTGCTAAGTAAGTAAAAGGACAGACAGAGGGTTTTACCAACTAATGTGTTTAGTCAAGATTTTTATAACTTGTCACCTGTCTACTACTTTTCCTGAGTTTCTATGAGGAAGATTCAAATTTACATCACAGAGGGAATATTCACAGTTGAACACTTACAGTTGTTAATTCTGTATTTTAAATATTAGCCTTTTCCCCCTGTACTCTTTACACCAGTTAATATCAGGAACCAGGGATATAATGGAATCATTTGCAGTAAATGTCTCTAAGGAAATTCATAATGATAAGATGAAACTAACATAAAATAGATTCTAAATTAAGATTTTCAGGGTTTTCATCAACAAACCATAATGTTGGGAAGCTTCTTTTTATTTGTCCTCATATTCAAGTGGCAACAATATTTCATTGTAAGTGATTTTAGGCCAATAGTAGAATCAGTCTGTATTTTTATTTAGTGTTTCCTCCAGACATTCTTTGAATATGTGTCAACAGGAAAGAACATGTTTCAAAATCTACTTCTGCCCATTTCTCCCTTAATAAACAAAATGAAGTTTGGATATATGTCTTCCAAGCATATTTCTTTAGTTCTCTGTATTCTTTCTAAAAATTCCCAAAATAACAAAAATGATCAGAACTGCTTAAAACCAATATCTGAACCTAGTGAAACTGGCATTTGGGAATACTTCCATCTCCACTCTGAGTATTCCTATTTCTCTTAACATCCCTTTCTGCAAGGATTTGTTGTCAGTGAATATCCACCAACAGCTCATTGTTCAATAATATTTTAAGGTGTTGTCACTCTCAAGTGTATTCTCATTTCATTTCTTAAATAAATATTTTTTAAATCTCTGAAGTTTCATAAGAAGCATCTCTAATCATGAGATATCAGGTTTGGTGACAGGGACGGTGATCATTTCGGTAGGGAACATTCCTTGTTCCCATTAAATCACACCACACGGGCATCACCTATTGTGTGAGTGTAATAGGCTGACTCTAGGAATGATGTTTCATTTTTGCACATTGTAATAGATAAACCAGAAGTTCCTGAGCAGCTGCTGCCAGGAGGGTGTTTAAAACTGTCACACTAGATGTACTAGGGCACGTATTTCCTACCTGGTGTGCGTGTACGTTGTGTGGGGAGATGACCAGAGAAATTTTTTTTAAAGGTTTATTTATTTACTTTTATCCAGTTTTGCTGTTTTTATGTCCATTTGCTGGGCAATTATCTGTGTTTGATTCCTGCCCTCTCTTCCCATTCTTCTCCTCCTGTCTTCACTGGGATTCGATCCTCAGAACCTCCAATGTGGGAGAGAGGCATCCTACCACCTGCACCACCTCAGCTCCTGGTTTTTCCGGTGCGTCTTGTCTTGGCTCTCCCTTGTGTCACTCTCCTGTTATGTCATCACCTTGCTACATGGCTCAGCGGGGCCTGAAGGCGCACCTGTGCAAGGGGCCTGATGGTATACCTGCACACGGGGCCTGGCGGCTGGTGCGCTGTCTATATTTTTCTTTATTTTTACCAGGAAGTCCTGGGGATTGAACCCAGGTCCCTCCATATGAGAGGCGGGGGCCCAACCATTTGAGCCACATCCGCCCCTCCCAGAGAAATATTTTAAAGTTTGGACTTCAATCAGTAAGTACGCTTTTCACTAAAATGAGATTTAGATACCTCTCTGGATAAGTAAAGAACACAAGGACTGAGACCCCAGAAAGAGTGCAGTGCTTCTGGTCTACACACTTGCACTAACACACACACACACACACACACAGAAGCCATCTCCAATGTAATAAGTAATAAAAATATAGGAAGTTGGGCAGTGGGATAGCATCATATTAGGTATGAAGTCCCTTCTCTTGTGTTCCTAACTGCCAGACATTTGCTTTAAGATCGAAGCTGCATGGAGTCAGAGGCCTCAGTAAAGTGTCCTTGTGTCCAGTGGACCGGATGCTAGCCAGCGGGTTGTAGTACCGGCTGGCCTTATGCAGAGAAACCAGCCCAAACCTAAGCCAAGGATGCTTATCGTGGGATCTGAATAAAAATGCTCAAAGAGCTTTATAAGTTGAGGAGTGTTTTATTAACTCATAGTTCAAGGGAGAAGGAAAACTCTCCCAACAGACCAGTTAACTTTCCTTTTCAGTCATCCAGAACACTTTTCATCATTTATCCTTAAGGTTTTTATTTCCAAAATGTGGTTTTGTGAATGTATCAGAAAAGATTCAGGGAGAGAAGAGACTGGTGATGACAATTATGAGAAATCACATGACCAATACTCTTGGAGAAAAGGGTTAGGAAAATTGATGGAAAAATCTCTGGGTCAAAAACCAATGTAGGATAAACCTATATTTTATTTTAAAAATTTTCTGGGGGCAATGTTTTCATTCTCAAGTTTTAAAACAGTAGTAATAACCATTGGCAACAATTGGCATCTTGAACTGCTTTTTCTACTTATTAAATAAAGATTACTCTTCTGATAGGAAAACAAGGAATAAAAGAAGAAGGAAGCCAGCATTTTGCCAAGTGTATCAGTGCAAAGCCAAGAGTCCATAGTAATTTAGCTATGCTCAGTGTCTGCCGAAGTTCATTTTATAGACAAAGAATCAAGTCCTGGACACAAAACAAGATCAACATGAAGCACACATAGAAGGATCCTCAAAATATGGACAATCCAAATAAGAGACAAGAAACAATTCAGACAAGTCTGCAACAGGGATTATTCTTTTTTCTCCAATTCATTAGTGAACAGAAAGTTTATTTCTGAACTCCCATCATAAATACTATTTTAGTTGATAAATATATATATACATGCATATATATATTTTGTTCAAGGTACCTGCTTAGTAAACTTAATATAATTGGATTCAGTCATTATCAACAGATCCCTTAATGCTCTTCATAAAGTCCTGAGTTGAAGAAAGAGTTCATGTAGGGTTACTCTGTGGGCAGGACAAAGTCCATCTGACTATGGAAGTCAAGGTTCTGATTCCCATAATGCACTATTTTCAGGATTTTTTTCTTTTTAGGAGGCACTGAGGATTGAACCCAGGACCCTGTATGTGGGAAGGAGGCATTCAACCACTGAGCTACATCCATTCCCCAGGATATTGTGTTAATGAAGCTAGTATATGTCTGATTGGGCCACAAGTGTTAGAATTACAGAATGTTAAGGCTGAAAGACACCTGCTTCAATCAGATCCTGTCAGAAAACAGAAGCTGACTCAGGTGGTTCAAATGGAGAAACTTTAATGAGGGGATGACACACACAGACGTGGGCAAGGTTAAGGGAACTAACTGGGAATGTTGAGGCACCAGGCAACAGCAGGTAACTATTGTCGCTCCCCTAGCTCAGCAGCTGAGCCTTTTTGAGGGGCTGCTGCCCAACAGGACCTGTAAGCACAGAGGGAACAGCCCTCGCCAGAAATGCAGGCCAAAGCAAGGAAGGGGTAGGGAAGAAATACCAGGACCCTCTCTCCTCTGCTCATCCTCTGCAAGTGCCTCCTATAAGCCAGACTTAACCAGAGGCTGGAGGGCAAGGGAGCCTGGGTGATATAGTCCATAGAGGGCAGAGAACAGGGCTGGATGGGGGCAAGTGTTGAAAAACCACACAATGTCTTACAAGTCTGTCCCTTGTGCTTAGATGGGCAACTCCAAATTCCTTTTTGTCTGCTATAGGCAGGGCCCAGCTGTCAAGTGTGGGTCTTAGACATGTGACTGGGTCTTAGACATGTGGCTTCCATGTGGTAGAGGTAAGAGTGTTAAAGGTGAGTGGGATGGCCTCCCCAGAAAAGAGGTGGGCTCCCTTCAAAGCTCCACAGAAACTTGGATGCCCAGTGCTGATGGCAATCAATCCTGGTCAGGGTGTGACCATGCCAGAAGAGGGGGCTTCCCCAAATATGAATGCTGGCATGGGGTTCTGCTGCTAGCTTGTGGCATCATAGAGCTGCAAGAGCAGTTATCAGCCCCCATCATGCCAGGAAAGACCAGTTTCTCCCCAAACACAAATGTTGAGCTGGTGGGATGGGGATGGAGTTGAGATACTGACACACCCTATTATTTTTGTATCTAGTCCTTCAATACACCAGATATTATGGGTTGAATTATACCATCAAACCCCCCCCCCGCCATGTGTTAAAGTCCTAACTCTCAGTCTTGTGAATGTGACCTTATTTGGAGATAGGGTCTTTGAAGATGTGATTAGTTAAGATGAGGCCAAACTGGATTGGGTAAACCCTCATCCAACATGACTGTTGTCCTTATAAGAAGAGAACATTTGGGCACAGACACAGACAGACACCAGGGAGAAGGCCAGGTGAATATGGAGTAGGCTGAGGTTGGAGTGGTGCATTTACAAGCCAAGAAACGACGAGGATTGCCGGCAAACTCCAGAAGCTCGAAGAGGCAAGGAAGGATTTTCCCATAAAGGTTTCAGATGGAACATGACTCTGCTGACACCTTGATTTTGGACTTCTAGTCTCCAGAACTATATGACAATACATCTCTCCTGTTTTAAGCCATGCAGTTTGTGACACTCTTTACAGGAGCCCTAGAGAACTAAGACAGCAGGGAAGGAGCTGGTGCTCCCCTAATCCTGCAGCATGAAAGTCCTGCAGCCCGAAATCGAGCTGTTTGACTTCTGGGCACTGCTCCAGGGTGGGCCATGGGGAAACCAATCCTGTCTCCATAAGTCTCCTCCAGTGAACTCCACTCTGTTGGATCTGGTGCTGCTTTGCCATTTGCCTGTGTTGACTAGATATCTAGGGAGGAGCTTACAGGGTAGTGGGTGGTGGCCGCAAGGCTCCAACATCAGATATGGGTAGTCTTCTCATTGTCCAGCCTTCTAGCCAGCATCTCCTTTAATCAACTGCATTGTCAGCTCATTACTCACCCATGTTGTTTTGCAAAATGAGATAATCAGTGGGATGACCATGTTGTGAGCCAATGTGTGTGACATCAGTGTCACCCTCACCTGTGGCTGGTGGGTGGACATCAGTATTTGAACACAGAATTGAACAGGAAAAGCCAACTAGATGTGTCCATTTTAAAAAAATTACATAAGTGATCTTAAAAAATGAGTCATATTTATTTGTGGTGCATTGCAAGTTTCTCAGTATGTCCATATTAATTTCTGATTGCTTTGCAAGTTGCTCAATTACATTTTTAATGTTTCCTTCATAAATAAAGCTTTGATTTCCATTCATTTCATTTGGGAGGATATTGTGGGAAAATGTAGCTTTTTATTAGTCCACTGAAGCCCACTTTGTCAGGATTCCAAGTGGTTATAGCAACTAAATCTCCTGTTGAATCTTCTTCTAGACTCAATCCCTGAAAATGAATTGGAGCAATTACAGCGAGCTCTGTGAAATGCATCCTTTGGTTTCATCGGGGCAGTGAACTGGAAGGCTCATCTGTTCTTTGATCCTTCATGACTTCTCTGATCCTGTGAGTCCCTGTGACTCATTTCATACAAGGTTTTGTTGTTGTTTCACTCCCTTAGAAACTGTAGGACTCTTATAAATAAGGACCACTGGAGGCCGTCGTGACCTTCAGCCTCACGGCTGGATTCTGCAGAGCCCCAGTGTCCCCAGAAGGCTGCCTCAACACTAAGGGACCTTTCCACCTGTGTAAGGTCATGTCTGTTAAAAAAAACACTTTAACAGTTTGGAGTTAAATATTTTTATTATATGAATGAAGTTTCACCTCCTCTCCTAAGGAAATTGAATCATAGGGTTTAGTGGGTGGGGACACAGTCTGAGCTTCTGGCATTTCCTGGGGGCCTTCTCTAATGTTCTTTTTCCATTGTGTACATACACTGGGTGCTCTAAGGAGACCAGGAATCTTGGGTCAGGAGGGGCATCTGGTGGAGGGCTGGGCAAAGACCTTGCTGTTGTTATCAAAATATTTTGAGTGCTCACTTATTGCCAAGGATAGGCGAAGTGCATCAATGTTTATAAACCTCAGAGCAACCTTTATGAAGTAATATTTCCCCTTTTTACATCTGGGGAAATCGAGGCACAGAGATTGAAATATCTTTCTCAGTTTATACTGTTAATAAGTGGTGTACCCTGGATTCAATCTCGGGTGGTCTGACCCCAAACCCATGCTCTTAGCCACTGCTCTACGTCATAAAATATATCTGCTGTGTTCGGCCCCCTTTACTTCCCAACAGAGGAGCCAATTGTCCCAGGGAGAGGTGGGATTGGTGAGGGAGGAAGGCACAAGGGTAGAAGGAAGAGTGATCTGATGCACGCTTTTCCACTAATGTGCTAGTGACCTAATACTATAGCTGCTTCTAGCATTTTAATTTTAAAAGAGG
>PVKH010032071.1:0-12221 GCA_004027955.1 Chaetophractus vellerosus | reverse complement strand
CAACAGGCCATGACATGCAGATTTTCCTATATTTGGAGTTGATTGCTTAGAAGGAGGAAGGAATCGCTCTTAAAGATAGAGGTGTGAGTATGAATTTGACTATGGTAACTGGTAGATTGAATTACGTACCCCAGCAAAGCACATGTTCATCTTAGTCTGGGCTCCTATGGGTGTGATCACATTTGCAAAAACAGGACCCTTGGAAGATGTATTCTCAGTTAAGATCAGAGTGGGACTTAATCCATATTGCTGGAGTCCTTCGTAAGCAGAAGAAACTTGGACCCAGCCAGTCAGAGAGAGCCACAGGAGGAGGTCAAAGACATTGCCATGTGATAAATGCAAGAAATGCAAGCTAAGGAACCCCAAGGGTTGTAGCAAGCCAGCACCAGAATGCAACAGACTTTGGGGAGAAAGCATAACCCTGCTGACACCTTGATTTTGGACTTCTTGCTTATTTGCTTATTGTTTAAGTAAACCCATTGTATGGTATTTGTCATAGCAGCTCTGGTAGACTAAGACTCCAGAATTGTACCATAGTTCAGGATAATGTTGCTTTTCCATTGTTTGGGGGTAAGATATTCTCCATATTTGATCTTTGAGGCTACCTATGATAATTAACCTGTGGCACAAGATTCTTGCCCACACTGATTTCATCAGCATAAGCCTCACATTTCCACCTGATTCATGAGCACAAACTTTTCCCTTCCTCTGTGCTAGCATTATTACTGAAAAACCCCTTTTATTCCTTGAGAATCCCACCTCTGAATGCCAGCTTGCCTGCAAAGATGAAGATTTCCTAGATAAAATGGAAGAAGAAATACAAAAGAAAAACCACAGATTCAAAATTCTTATGACATTCCAGAATCCTCAGGATTGGGGGAAGAGCTAGGGACTAAAGTGGACTTACTGGTATTCTACTATAGACATATTGTGATTCAAGCAATGGAAGAAATTACAACACTGATGTGGAGCCAGTGGCCACTGGAGGCTCTGGGGGCAGGGAGTGGGAAAAACAGTTGTAATACGGGTTTTTTTGGGGGGGGGACTTAGGAATCGTCCTGAGTGACGTTGCAATGACAGATATAGGCCATTGTATATCATCACACAACATGCAGAACTGTGTGGGAGAGAGTGTAGACTACAATGTGAACTATGGGTCATGCTTAATGGCAAAGCCCCAGGATGCATTTATCAATTGCAATGAATGTGCCCCACTAATGAAAGATGTTTATATGGGAGGTTGTGGGAGGTGTGGGAGGTGGGGCATATGGGAATTCCTATAATTTTTGTGTAACATTTATGTAATCTAAGTGTCTTTTAAAATATAAAAAAATTTATTATTTAAAAAAAGAGATAATTATGGGACTGTTTATAAGCTTTCAGCAGATGCAAAATATTATTTAATATCATAGATTCCTAGAAAAGGTAATATCTGGTAGGAAGAGATAGGATGGCTTTAATAAAGATGATAAACCTTACATATCTCAAAACCAGCAGTTAGCCCCTTTCATTTCCTCATTGTAAAAGTTGCTGCTGGTAACAGAACAATCTGCTAAAAGAAGTTTATGTGGGAGGGTGTGGGAGGTGTGGGGAGTGGGGCATATGGGAATCCCTATATTTTTTGTGTAATATTTATGTAATCTAAGTATCTTTAAAAATATGTAAAAAATTAAAAAAAAATTCTTACAAAACAAAGCAAAACCCAAGGAGATGGGGTGATGAATCAGAACATATTAAACAAATGCAAAAAGTATGCGATTTTCCCCCCAATAATTTGAATAATAATTTGTTTCTGGGGAAGAAACATGGCACAACAACACATCTGTAAATGCCAGTGAATTAATACCATTGTAGTCGAGAGGTTAGTGGTCCGCTCCTGAAAAATAAAGAGTTACATGCAGAGTTGACCTTGTCAGCTGAATGTTCCTTGACGTTTTCCCCAAGATATGACAAAATGCCTCCAAAGGCACAGCACATCTTCTATCTGCTGCACGTGCGTGCTGATTTATAACAAGGTGCATTAGTTCTTGCCATATTAGGAAAACAAAAATGAATCCAGGTGCTTGGCAGCAAGGGGATTCAATGTAGGGAATCTGTTACAAGTGTTGGAGTGGGCTAAAGCAGCAAAATGAGGAAGATTAGGTTACCCAAGGACTAGCAAAATGTGAAAAAGTACTACCACACTTAGAGCTGGAGCACAAAAGAGAAAATGACTTACCCAGAGCCCATGAGCGCAGTGCTCCTTAGGCTGCTTCTGCTGGAATACTGCTGCCTGAGCAGGACCTCAAGAACTGGCACTCACCAGCCACCCTTGCTTCCGTGTTCTTCCCCCAGCTGCTAATGGTACTGTTACTCTCATCACTATTGCTGTCCCTGACACTGCTGTTGCCGACATGGCCGCTGCTGCCACCAGTGCCACAGGTGCAAGCAGAAGCCACAACAAATGTCTCCTCCAGGCTTCTATGTCCTGCCTGCCATTGGGTGCCCACTGGCAAGGGATTCTAGGAAAGGTATTTTGCAGTCTTCCTATGACTGTGGAAAAGAGAAAGGTCTAGAAGGATAAGTGTAGAGATGAGATACAAGGGACACGCTCCAACATATTGGGATCCCATCACCCAAAATCTAAGAGGTACAGATTTACCTCTAGGATCTCTGAAGTGGAAGACTGATGGACTTAGATATATAGCCAATGTTTTCCTAATATGACTAAAGATAGAAATTGTATACGAAAAAGGAAGTAAGAAAAAATGGACTAGCTATATAGATGGTGTTAATGAAAGAGATATAAATACTTGGATAATAGCTTAAGGTAAAAGAATGATGTCAGTTTTGGACAAAGCAAATATTTTCCCAAAGACTAGCTAAACAGTTCAAAAAGAATAAGACTGATTACAAAGGAAAAACATAGAGAAACACCCATAATCTAATTACTAGAGAGAATCTTATGTTGACCATTGTGAAAAAGATGTACACTCTTTCAAAGTTAAAAAGTTGGTACAGCTGTGAGACACGGAACTTAAAAATGCCTATGTCAATAAGCCAATGCTTACATGGCATTGCCTGGGTAATAAAGTGTTTCCATGGAACATTGGGGTACTTGTAATCTCATGGGCATTACCAAGTAAGGAAGATGTAGAAGAGGAACTCAAGATTTGAATCCAAGATAAGATTAAACCCTAATTCAGAGAAGCCAATCTGCTAGAACAAAAGGTAGAGTGTCATTGTACATCATGGATAAAGTGCTTCCCTGGAAAACCTTAACCCAAGAAGAAAATTGTCTGCTCATATCCTTCTGCCCTTGTTCCTTCTTCAGGGTCCCGTACACCGCAGAGCTCTCAATAAGGATAACTCGGCCATGCATACATAGTTCCCTTGGCTGTCCTAAGCCCTCAGTGCACCAAAGCAAAGCAAAGCAAAGCGAAGGGAAGTAGCCTCCTTCTTGTTCTGTGCTGCCTTAATCACCTGGACTCTTGTGTAGCACCTGCTCAGAGTCTTACACAGTTTTTCACACTTGTTTTCTCATAGGGCTACATAGTCCATTTAGCTCAATCTTGCTGAGGGTGGAGGGTTAGGCACTTTACATATATTAATTCATTTAAACCTCAAAACAACGCTATGAGGTATATATTACTGTCCCCATTCTGCTGATGAGGAAGTGGAGGTAAAGAGATGTTCGATCGCCCATATTACCATGACTGGGCAGTGATTGACCTGGGACCTGAACTCAGGCAGTCATGCTCTAGAATCTTTGCTATTTGTGGCTCCATTTTAGCTCTGAAGTTAGGAATCAAAGGAAAGATACTTGTATCACCTCCTCTTCCCTTTTGCACAGAAATATCACTTTTATACTTTTTTTTTGATGCCGTATATATATATTTCTGATGATATGACTTGTTGACCTCTCATCAAAGCAGAGCTTCAAAGAGATTCTTCTAGTGTACATTGAAGGCAAAAGAAAGGAAAAGGGGTTTGGGAGATGCTCACAGTTTTGTTCAGTCCTTTTCTCTTTTTTTATTGCTTTATTTTTTTTCTATATATATTTTTAGGATACATTGATTACATAAATGTTACACAGAAATTCCAGGAGTACCCATATGCCACCCTCCCACACTTCCCACAACCTCCCACATACACATCCCTCATCAGTGTGGCATAACACCTGTGATAGATACACACATTTTGGCGCTTTGCCATCAAGCATGGATCACAGTTCAGACTGTAGACCACCCTCTCTCCCACACAGTTCCGCATGATACATGATGATACAAAGTGGCCTACATCCTCCATTGCAATATCACCCACGACAATTCCCAAGTCCCAAAAAAACCCTGCATTACAATTGCCCTTCCCCCTCCCTACCCCCAAAATTTCCAGTGACCCTGGCTCCACATAATTTTGCAATTTCTTCCATTGCATATATCACAAGTCTATAGCAGGACACCAACAAGTCCATTCTAGTCCATAGTTCTTCCCCCAATCCCGAGGAGTCTGGGATGGTGATGTCCCCTCCACCACCAAATGAGAGGGGGCTTATATCCTGTGGATACGATGGAAGAGATTATCCTGCCTGCAGCTGCAGGCTCTCTCCATTCCCCAGCATAGCCGTCGTCCATCATCAACTCCCAACTAGGTGTCCTGGGTGATTCCATTGAGTTGTAGCGTAGGAGTTGAAGGTCCACAGAGCCTCTGGACCCAGTTGGCACATGGTCAACCCGTAGTCTCCGGTCTCTGGAAGTACACCTAAAACTCTGGCATCAAATATAAGTTTGAATAGAAGAGACAGATGGACCATGTGCAGTGAAGACATATTTCAGTCAGACTCTGTCACTCTCAGGAGCAAGGATTCCAAATTAGGGCCCACTAGTAAGGCAGCAAACTCTGGGGCTATCTGCCCTGATATAGGACCTGGATATCTCCAAAGCCCTCAGGAGGCTCTCTGTTTGGGGTGACATCCATATTGGAAGCCTAGGAGGTCCTACTGGGATCTGCATAAGTGTTACCTCTGGGTTGACCTCCCGACTCACTTTGAAGTCTCTTAGCCATATGAACTCATTTGTCTTTGCCATTTCCCCCTTTTATTTGAAGTCTTTTTACAGTCGTACTGCCCGTTGGCATTTGTTAGTAATCCCTCGTTGCCGGGGAGGCTCATCCCTGGGAGTCATGTCCCACGCTGGGAGGAAGATAATGCATTCATATGCTGAGTTTGGCTTAGAGAGAGACCACATTTGACCAACAAGGAGGTTTTCCAGAGGCAACTCTTAGGCACCCCTTAACACCAGGCTATTTCAATTTCAACAGCAATGACTCATAAGGCTAGTCATCAATAACAAGGGCCCATCAATGAATCATCCTCCTTTGCCAGACACTGCCCCTGCACTCAGGGGTATGTTGCTACTCTTCTGGAAAATATGGCAGAGCTCTCCAAGATGGGAATTCAGTGTTCTCCCATTTATTGAGTAATTCTTCACCCCGTGACTATGTCCTATGAGCATTTGAACAATTATGTATGCCTTTTCTGTATGTTCAGGTGGACTTCCTCCCATGCACCCCCAACCTTGACACCCCCCCCCCACCAATGATCCTCTCCCATCCCCATTGTGACCCTTCTGTGATCCATAGCTTCTTCACAGGTGAAGCCATAACAATAGCCAATTTTGTCCCAGGTATGTTTTAGTTTCTTAAAGGCTGCTAGGAGCAATATACCAGAAATGTATTGCCTTTAAAATGGGATATATTAGGTTTAAAGCTGACAGTTGTGAGATTGTGAAAGTGTCCAAATCAAGGCATCATCGGCAGACCAGCTGCTGGCCATCCTGGACTCCTCTCTCACGTGGCAAGGCATGTGGAAGCATCTGCTTTCTCTTCTGGGTCTCATTGCTCCAGCTTCTGGCTGCTCCATCTGTGGCTTCCTCTCTCCCAGGTTCCTCTCTGAACTCCTGGGTTCCTTCTCTCCATCTCTGTGACTTTTTCTCTGTGTGTCACTGCATATTTCTCCTGTTTATAAAAGACTCTGGTAAAAGGATTATGACTCACTCTGGGCTAAGCCCTACTGGAGCAATCTAATCAAATGGTCCTTAACTGATCTAAGCATAAAAAGTTCACAATAGGTTCAATTTAAGAACATAATTTTCTGGAATCCACATAAAAGACTCAAACTAACACAGTAAGGAAGCTGAAAGGGCCATGAATGGCCTTGGAAGTTTCAAGAAATAACCTTTGCCATACATGGAATATTGTAATGTGGGGGTAGAAGGCATACACTGAAAGTGGAGGAAGAGGGGGGCAGATGTGGCTCAAGTGATTGGGCTTCCACCTACCACATGGGAGGTCCTTGGTTTGGTTCCCAGTGCCTCATAAAGAAGACAGCAAGCTGGAGTGATGGGCAAGCATGGCAAGCTGACAAAACAAGAGACACAGGAAGGAAAACATAATGAGAGACACAACAAAGTGGGAGCAGAGGTTCCTTGTGCCTCCTAAAGAAGGCAGTGAGCTGGTGGATGGGCAGGTGCAGTGAGCGATGCAACAAGATGATGCAACAAGAGACACGAAGAAAACACAATGAGAGACACAACAACAAAAAAAGCAGGGAGCAGAGATGGCTCAGGCGATTAGGTGCCTCCCTCCCACATCGGAGGTCCTGGGTTCATTTCCCAGTGCCCCATGGAAAGAAGACCAGCACACAACAAGCAGACACAGCAAATGCAAAAACAACAAAGGGGTGCAGAGAAATAAATAAATAAAAATAAATCTTAAAAAAAAGAAAGAAAATGAAGGAAGAGTCTCTGAAGGACATGAAACTTTGTGCCCATCAGTGTCATTGTGGAGAGAATGATCCCTTGGAAGGACATCCTAAATGCTTGGGTATCCGATGAATTAGTGGACAATTCTGACTGAATGAGCCAATGAAGTCACAGATAGAAATAAAATACATGGTAACTGGTCACAAGACAGAATCGATTCTGGGAATTGTCAAATATTTTAGCTTATGCTATAAAAGCTAAACAATCTTAGAGCTTAGCAGTCCTAGATTTCAATATGGGTGTGTATCAATCAGGATGCATTCAGTTGCAGAGAACAGAGATACTGAACAAATAGTGGCTTACACAAATAAGGATTTATTTTTATCATTTACAAGAGGTGAAGGAAGATTCTTAGTGGTGTTGGTTCCATGATTCTGGGCTGGTGGCTGTGAGACTCTTGGCCCTCACCTCGTGGTCATAAAGTAGCTACTTCACTCAAAGTCAGGATGTCTCACTGAGAAGAGAATTTATCCTTTTGCACATTTCTTTTATCAGGGAGGAAAACTATTTCTCAATAGCTTCCCAGCAGACTTTACCTATTATCTCATAGGTCATGTATATCAGGCAGGTATTACTATTGGTGCTGAAAAAGCAACCACAGAATCATCTCAGGGCCATACAACAATAAGCATTCATTTCTCTCTCATGCATCTGTAGGTTGGCTGGGTGGCTCTGCTTTGGGTTTCAGGTTGGCAGCTGTTCCATGTGTCTTATAATAAGACATGGAATCTCCAGGGCAAGACTTCTCTTGGTCATAAGATACCCGAGGGGTGAGCCTGGCTTGGAATTGGCACTTTTTCACTTCTGCCCACATTCCAGGTCTAAAATCAATAGGGCAAAAAATTATGATCTTCTCTTGGAGGTCATGGGGAGGGAATGCGTATTTGCTGAACAGTAATCTAGTTTGCCTCAAAGGGACTAGATTAGGCCAACACCTGGACCAGGAGCTGGGTTTGCCTTCTCTGAAGCCAAAGGATATTGATCCGAACCTAAACGAATTTGGAGGGCTGTTATCAAGGAAGAAAGGAGTCGATGTATATTGGATAGGTAAGGAACAGTGCAAATAGTGTCTGCCACATGGTACGAATTTGATCCATACAGAACTTTTATATTTCTATCAACATCTTAGACTGTAAAACACTAAGATGTAGTATGTTTAAGTAAATAAATGTCTTTTTCTGCTTTACACTTTCAGGGACATGGGAGAAGGTAAGGAAGGGAACTATAATTTATTTTGTGTCTAATATATGCCAGAAACTATGCCAGGAACTTAGGACAGACTATTTTATTTATTCTTCAGCATCCTTTGAGGCATATATTATTACAGTTTTAAAGGGAAAAGAAATGAGTCTCTTAAAGAGGAAAAAATGAGGCTTGGTAATTTATATATGCCAACCAAGGTGGAGCCAGAATTTATGCCTGGGTTTGTCTGGCTCTAAGGCTTTTATTATTTCTGTTATGCCATGTTATCATTACTACATTTTGTACTTTTTTTGCAGTAATTTCTAGAATATTCCTTTATTTATTGTGGTGAAATATATCTTTCTGTTACTTTAACAGAAAGTAGTTGATTTTAGTTCTAACCTTTGAGTCTCACAGAAGAAATGTAATTCTTCTCAAAGAGTATAGTTCTTGATATACATGAAATCAATAATTTAGCCTTTCTAAGTCATTGCCTCTTTCAGGTTAAAAATAGCCAGTTCTTTTTAACAATTCCTTGTATTATGTGTGCAACCCCTGTAGGAGAGCCATCTTTCAGGAGCTCCCTAGGTAATCAGAGATAGATGAACCCTTAACAAAAACAATTAGGACCAGTTGCTAGCTGATTAATCACAAAAAGCAGGATTCATAAAAATAATATATATGTATCTTAAACATTGTATTTTATTGTAAAATATATAAATGTAAATCCATGTTCTAACCTTTTGAGGTAAGGCCAAGGTGTTTCAATTTCAAGCAGTAGATCTTGGCAAGGGGCATTAAAACTAATGTGTTTATTCAAAGGAATATTTAGTGCTCTTTGTCACAGTGACTGGGACCCACTCTAATGTTTAGTGAGGGTGAAACTGAGATGCTAAATCTTTGACAATGACACATATCCTGAAAAATAAAACATGTCTCACCCAAGATGTCATCCCACTGAGAAGACTTGGGTCATTTTGCTGATGGGATTTCATGTTAGCTAATATAAAACACACTGTTAATGAATCATCTATAACTTCAAAATTGGGCAAGAGGAAATTACATGGATGAAAATAATGGAGTAAAGACCTCCAAAATTGCTCCTCCATAAAGCAATGAGAACACTGGCTTTCAGAATTCTGGAAAATATTCAAAGGATTGATGCAATCCAGGAAGCAATTATTCAAGAGTAATAGTTGAATCTCAGTAAGAACAGCAAGCTCTGTGGTATTTTAATTCGTCTTGCTTCCATACCACTATCCCCAGGTCTTTGGCAGTCTCAAAAACCAAAAGCACACAATCATGGTGAAAACCAAAGCCTAGCAGCCAACACAGGGTTAGAGCTTGTTCAAAGCCTCATTATCAGAGTATTGTCATCATTTTACCTGTCTTGACTTGCAAGAATGTCTTGATTTGATCTGGTGTAGAACTCAACATTTTGGAAAAATCTTACCCTAGGGACATTTGTCAAAACCAATTACAGGCAATTGTTTAACTTTATGGCTTCCTGAGGTGTTACATAACAGCTGGAGCAAAATGTAGGCTAGCCAAAAAGCTTAAAAGAAAAAACTGGGGAATGAGATGTCCATAAAGACTTTGAAAAAGCTCTGACATATCCCGGGCAATCTTAGAAGCCATCCACATACATAGGTCTGTCTCTTATCCAGGAATGTGTACATACTCCGAAAAGATCTGAGAAAGCTCTCACCTCTGACTAACCTTGAAACTCTATGCAAGTAGAAAGTAAAGCCTAAGGCAGGATTTCAACTGCCTAGTTGAGTGTTGAAGGCATCCTCCAACAGGCACACAGAGCCCCTTCACAAAGCCTGGGAGACTTATTGATTTCTGACATTTAAGGAAATCTCGATCCAATCATTCTAAACCACTAAGCTATTTGATTTCAGTGGCCATACACAACAAAGAACATAGACTTTATAGAATTAGTTAATGAAAATCACTAAATAAATAAAAAACAACACTAAACAACAGCAATAACAAATACTCTGGACGAAGGAGAATATGATATCCAGATTTTCTACATGATATTATTTAAAATATCTAGTTTTCAACAAAAGATTATGAACCACACAGAGAAAAAGAAATATAACAAAAACATAGGAAGAACTAGTCAATAGAAACTGTTCATGAGGAAGCCCAAATGTTGGTATTACTAAACAAAGACTTTAATCAACTATTTGAAATATTTTCCAATAATTAAAGGAAATCATGTCTAATAAACTAAAGGAGCATATGTGAATAATATCTACCAAAGAGATAAAATAGATAAAGAGATATAATTTATATATACAAAAAATAACCAAATAAAAATTCTGGAGTTGAAAAGTATAATAACTCAAATGAAAAAGCAGTAGAGGAGTTCAGCAGCAGATTTGAGCAGCAAAAGAAAGAATCAATGGACTTTAAGATAGTTCACTTGAGATTATCCAGTAAGAGGAACCAAAAAAAAAAAAAATGAAGGAAAATGAACAGAAGCTCTGAGATATCTGGGACACAATCAGAAATGAGCAGAAAGAATCTCTGAAAAATAATCCCCCAGCATTCCAAATTTGATGTAAACCATCATTCTACAAATCAAAGAAGCTGAACAAACTCCAAGTATTATAAACTCAAAAGGAACCACTCCTACACACCCATAATCAATCTGTTGAAAGATAAACACAAAGAAAGAACCTTGAAAGCAGTGAGAGGCAACTCATCATATAAAAGAAATTACATTAAGGGTAACTGCTGATTTCACATCAGAAACCATGGAAGCCAGAAAGCCACATGATGAACATATTCAAAATGCAGAAAGAAAATGACTGCCAAAAATACTATATCCAGGGAGTGGATGAGACTCAAGCAGTTGAGCATCCGTCTCCCACATTGGAGGTCCGGGGTTTTTCAGTGGTTGAGTGCTGGCTTCCCACATACTATGTCCTGGGTTCAATCCCTGGCCTCTGGTACCTAAAAAAAAAAAAAAAAAAAAAAAAAAAAAAAAAAAAAAAAAAAAAAAAAAAAAAAAAAAAAAAAAAAAAAGCTGTATCCAGAAAAACTATCCTTCAAAACTGGAGGTGAACTTACAACATTCAAAGAACAAAAGAACTGAGAGAATTCATCACTAGCAGATCTTTTCTATAAGAAATGCTAAAGAGTGTCCTTCAGGCTGAAAAGAAAGGACACCAGATGGTAACAAGAATCCACATGAAGATATAAAGAGCAGAAGTGAAGTCAATAGCATGTGTACATACAAATGAAAGTAAAATTTTATATTTTCTTTGTAACATGTTTTCTTTCTATCTTATTTAAAAGACAAATATATTAAGAAATAATTATAAATCTATGTTGAAGGATATACCATGAATAAAGACATTATTTATGAGACAAGAATAGCACAAAGAAGTGTCCAGGAATGGAGCTATATAGCAACAAAGTTTTTGTATACTATTAATTAATATGGTATTAATCTGAACTATATTGCTGTAATTTGAGATGTTAATTGTAATCCCCAGGATAACCAAAAAGAAAAAAAACCTCAAACATATATAGTCAAGGAAACAAGTGAATCAAAATGCTACACTAGAAAATACCTATTTAACATAAAAGAAGGTAGTAATGAAGGAATGGAAGAATAAAATAGGCATAAGACATATAGAAAACAAACAACAAAAAGGCAGATGTAAATCTTACCTTGTCAGTGGTAACATTATATGTAAAAGAATTAAACACTTTAAAAAAAGACAGATTGATAGAATGGATAAAGAAAACCTGATCCAACTATATGCTGCCCACAAGAGATTAGATTCAAGGACAAAAATAGAAAGCAGCATAGCAAAAGGATTGTTACCCCATTGACTAGTAGTATTTACCACAGTACTGCAAGTCTAGTTCAAAATATGATATTCAGTCAATCAACCAATGTAACACATCATATTAGCAGAATAAAGAACACAAACCGAGAACTTCCTTGTTGCTCAAATGTGGCCTCTCTCTAATCCAAACTCTGCATATGAACGCATTACCTTCCTCCCAGCGTGGGACATGACTCCCAGGGATGAGCCTCCCTGGCAATGAGGGATTACTAACAAATGCCAACGGGCAGTATGACTGGAAAAAGACTTCGAATAAAAGGGGGAAATGGCAAAGACAAATGAGTTCATAGGGCTAAGAGACTTCAAAGTGAGTCGGGAGGTCAACCCAGAGGTAACACTTATGCAGATCCCGGTAGGACCTCCTAGG